>CAUYLG010033690.1:0-155836 GCA_963573385.1 Cacajao melanocephalus
ACTTAAATGAAATATTGGTTAGCTGTTTGTTTGTTATTTTCTTCCCTTATTCCTTCCTGTCGCTATTGTTAAGCACAATTATCGGCATAAAAGAGATTTTTAATACCTATTCTTAGATTGTATTCCAGCCTGGGCAATAGAGCGAGAATTCTGTTCTCTCTCCCCCTTTGTCTTTCTTTTCCTTTCTTTCTCTAGGGAAAAAAAAAATTATATATATATATATATATATATATATATATATATATATATATCAAGAAGCCTGGGCCTCAGAATTTCTTATGAAAGGAATAGTTTTGAGAGGTATTCTGGAGAGATATTGGAAATTAAAATAAAGGAAAGAACCAAAGCTGAAATTGATACCTATGAAATTGAAAAATATTAGCCCATCACAAGTTCTTAACTTTTAAGAACTATATTCTAGGTACACAGAGCATGTGTTCTGCCTTTGTGCTATTTTGGCCTGTGTGGGCAGGATATTTTGGAAGCATAGGCTGAGTTATGCTATGATGACAAACAACCCCCAGATCTCAGTGCCTTTAAACAAATGCCTATTTCTTCTTTAAACTACCTGTTGGCAGGGGATTCTGCTCATGGTAGTCATTCTATGACCCCAGCTTTAGGGAAACTAACATCTTGAGAATTGCTGGTTGCCATTTGAGAAGGAAAGAGCATGTTGGGCAGTTGCAGATCCACAGTTAAATGTTTCAACTTGGAGTGTCACTTTTGCTAACAACTCATTGGCCAGGATAAGTTATATGACTCCACCCATCCACAGAGGAGAAGTTGCAATTCTATCTGCCTATAAGGGAGAGAGCTGGACACATTTATTGACAACTCATCAAATGTTTAGGGTAATGATTAAAGACCCAGCCCTCCAGCCAAACTAGTTAATTAATGTCCATGTTCATTTTCCCCATCTGTAAAATGGGAAGGCGAAATCTCATAAAAGTGATGATTAAATGACTCAATACTTGTGAAGTGCTTATAATAGTACTGTCATATAATCATAAAGTATTATTATTTCTTTTTAACTTTTGTACCTGCCATCCTGTTCTTCAGAGCCAAAAGCAGAGATGAGGGCAAAATCCAAAGTGGGCAGTCTTAGGAATGCTGACCTGGACACAGTAGGGATACCTACAACAGATATTCTTGAGGAAAGACCCATGACCAAATGCAAGAGATCAAAGATGCTAGGATTTCCTTATAAGTAACATTGATCCAGAAGGCATGAAACAAGCCATTAGCTGAGTAATGATTTATTTTTAACAGGAATTGGAAGATAAGGGGGATAAAGACATCTAAACTGAAAACAAGACTTTTGTAATGTGAAGGTCAGAGGATGAATTTAGGGTGTGGTCATATAACATGGATGCCATCAGTGGAAGATGCAGAATAGGGCTGTCATATAGCATACATATTTGAGTAAAACAGTATATGAATGAATCCCTTGTAACCTGTGGTTTAGAAGGCTTACACCAGGCTAAATAGGAGGAGTTCAAGTAAATGACTCCCACTAGAAAGAGCTAAAGCAACAGTTAAAGAAGAGAAATGAGAGCAAAGTGAAAGTCAGCCCAAGAATTATGTAGAAACATAGCTAG
Source organism: Cacajao melanocephalus (assembly GCA_963573385.1). Taxonomy (NCBI): domain Eukaryota; kingdom Metazoa; phylum Chordata; class Mammalia; order Primates; family Pitheciidae; genus Cacajao; species Cacajao melanocephalus. The sequence continues at coordinate 1,599 of CAUYLG010033690.1, forward strand.
TGGTAAACTCATGACATCGCTCATTCCTAACAGAACTCCTGTTTCCTTAGTACTGGCACCAATGAGATTGCTCTGAATCCATGACCATCCATATGTATTGAAACAATCCTTGACTGTCAGACATTAAGGGGATGCCAAGATAAACAGACACGGTTTCCCTCTTCCAGGGGCTGATGGTTTAACAAGGGAGACATAGGGTATTGTAAGATAAATCAGAATGAAGTAAGTTTTATACTGCATACACATGCAGAATATATGGGAGTACAGAAGGAGGAGAGGTTTGTATTTAATATGGAATTTGGGAATACATTTTGGTGAAGATGACATTTTAAATGAGATTTTAAAGAAGAGGAAAGGATGAAAAGAGATACAATGAATAAGATAACATAATATCATGAACAGACAGGAAAATGGGTAGGATTAATCATTTGAAGGAGGTAGAGGAGCAATAAATTTTTTTAGAAAAGATGTTTTGTTGTTTTTTCCACCTCCAGCAATTCAGCAGCACACATTAGACTATCTCATTCTATAATTTGTATGTATTTCTATCATTCTACAGATTCTACAGATATAATTCTAAAATTCTATAATTTTATATTTATGACTCCCTGTTATTTACCCAAAACATTAACCATAATTTTTAAATGGCTGTTTGGTTTTAATTTTATTTCTATAATCTTTAAATGTAAGCTGTGCAGTTCACATTTTTCTAGATGGTAACAAATTCAAAAGATAATAAAGCTGAAAATGAATATTTTTTTTTTAAGATGGAGTCTCGTGCTGTTGCCCAGGCTGGAGTAGAATGGCACGATCTCAGCTCACTGCAACCTGTGCCTCCTGGGTTCAAGTGATTCTCCTGCCTTAAGTAGCTGGGATTACAGGCGTCTGCCACCATGCCCAGCTAATTTTTGTATTTTTAGTAGAGACATGGTTTCACCATGTTGGCCAGGCTGGTCTCAAACTCCTGACCTCATGATCCGCCCACCTCGGCCTCCCAAAGTGCTGGGGTGACAGGTGTGAGCCACTGTGCCCAGCCCTGAAAAGGAATTTTAAGTTAAATTTTTGCTTTATAGATAAAGAATCCAGTGATCAAATGATTTATTCATAATTGCAGAGTGGCAGACTTGTGAACTTGTAGAACTCATATCCTAATACTGAATGTGTATGTTACTCTAAAAGATAAAATAATCAAGAAAACAACAAAAATAAGGCCAGGGCTACTCTTGTGGTTGTTCTGTGAGTATTCTTGTGTCAGAAGCACGGTGAATGGTGCCTATACGACTATATATATATATATATATATATATATATATATATATATATATATAAAAGATTGTATATAATATAGATAGAATAAACAGGATTATTTACTAAACCCTAAAATGTTTCATTGAGAAGTCACCGATTCAAGTTTGTGTGTGTTTAGGACAAATAAAAGGAAGTGCTACCACATACAGTAGGGATTAAGTTGATGGAACTCATCACCCAACAAGAGACAGAAGAAACTGGAAATAAAAATAGATTTTAAATGGCTGATATGAATTAATGACTGGCCCATCACAGTTAACAAGAAAAAACTAATACGTGTGGGTCATGCTATGCATGTTTGAAGTTGACATCAAAGAAGTCCTTGCTTTGCCAACTCTGCCAAAGACAGATGGCACGTGGCCATGATGCACTGTGGTAATTCTTGCTTCTGTTTGTGAAAATCTCCAAAGGCTGTGTTTTGAAAGTCATGAGAAACTGCTAGGTTGCTGGGTTGTGAATAGAAGATGGACATTCAAGGAACCAAACTCTATCTGTATATTAACCAAGACAACTATTTCTAACATTTTATTCCCAAACAGGAGCATAAGGGACATTTCCACATTCTCATTTTACATGAGGACTCAAGACTTTGAAATCCCATGAGAAAGTTTTCGTAAGGATTTATCCATACTTTCTTTGGTTTGCTCAGATGAAAAGCAGGAAACCTTCCAGACATCCTGAACCTCTGAACTTTTTGTGGATTGCCCATCAGCATAGGCAAACATCCATGCAAAAATAAAAAATCTCTTCTTACTGCATTATAAGCATGTCCCTGCATTATCTATATATCAAGAACCTACCCATTCCCAACCCACAGTGGAATGTGAGCCTAATTACATGTTCCTCTGGAATAGGATCTCACCGTCCCAGAAGTGTCAGAAGACCTCTATCACAAACACATATCTTGTTTCCAAAATGGTCTTCCCAAGCCACCCTAACAGGACCCCTTCAGAATGCTTCCTGCTGGCAAGTGAATCCACTTTTTGCCTTTTACCCAATCTCAGCTAATGCTTTCTCTGTGAAAACATCACAGACCACATCTGACAATGGTCCAGCTAATTAATATACTCCAATGTCTAGCAAGCATTTGACAAGAAAAATAATCTATATTGTATTTATTGTGAAATCTTCACCAATGCAACAAAGATGAATGTAAACTTTTCATAATCATTTTTCATTTGATATCCAAAGGTGAAAGTGATTTTCAAATGCTAACTTTAAAATTATGATGAGGCAGATAACAGTTCTGCTTTAAAACTGCCTGGCAATGGAATTTCTATAGTATAATGGTTTAGCAATGAACTAGAAAAATAAACTCTCTTGCTAATGTAGTAAATGGGCCAGAAATAAACCTCTCAGAGATTTGGGTAGTGGGGCAGGGTGAGGGAGGGGCACACAGAGGGGATGGTAGAATTGGATTTCTGAAATAAATGATCTGAAACTCTTAGCACAATATATCTTCAAAAAGTGATGTTTTCTTTTATAAAATGCACATACCACCATCACAACACGGAAGAAACTTGAAGAATCTTAATGTGTACCATGGCAAACACCTGTGGTGCCCAACTCAGACTATAGGAGGACAACCAATCATTCAATTCACTTTGGCTGTTGCTGTGCTCCAGAAATGTATTTTCTCATGAGCTTTGTTTCTTCATTCTGGAACCATCCTTCCCAATATTCATTAACATTGAAATTATAGATGTTAAATTAATAATTGTTCATTTAACTGATTAGCTGAAACTCACATCCTTCCTTACGAAGGCTAGAGTAATCCTCCAACAAAAGGTCAGGAATGATCTAATTTACTTGTTATTATTAACTCTGCTCTGACTTCTTAACCACAAATGAAGTCTTGACATTGGAAAAATAAAGATCCGAAACAGGACAAGGCAATTAAAAAGTGGGTGGAGAAAGTATAGGAGTGGTGGAGAAAAAAGAAAGGAATAGATTTTCTAAATTTAAAACACTCTTTGCCCTTTCCTGAAATAATGACTTATATTCTTTGAGTTCACAAGAGAGTAATTGGATATGCATGATGCAATGCTGGAATTTTAGGTATTTTGCCTAAAGGTTATTAACAATTAGTACCACTAGGGGAAAAAAATCATAAAGTTAGTTAGAATAACAACCCTCTCTCAAAGTATAATTAAAACTGGACTTGTAATCTGGTCATAATAAAATACATTATGTTTATATTGGAGCCTCGCACGTGAAGAGGAAAACTGACAAACTAGAATATGTCTAATAGATGGCCATGACTAAATGAAATCTGAAAAACAAGTTGTATGAGGACCAATAAAGGAACCCACATTGCTTCCTTTGAAGAAGTAAAGACTGAGAAAAAAAAAATGAAAAAAATACCTTTAGATAAATCCTTTAACAGGGATGGTACACAGAACAGGGAGTAGACGTTATAAGTGGAGCTACTGATGGCAGCATTAGCACCAAAGGGTAAAAGGCAGAGGTTGATTCATTCAGTATGAAGGGGTGTCTGATCTCTTCCTATCCAATGTAGCAGAATCCATTCCACACTATATCTGATAGGTGATCGCTTTGCTTTGACAGTTGCAGTGGTACAGAACTCACTATTTCAAGAATACCCTCCTTGGGATGGTAATAAGTGTTAGAACTGCCCTTTCTAGTTCTGAATTTCTTCTCCACAAGACAACTCATTTCATTTTCAATTATTAGATCTATCCATCCCTTAGTCTTCTATTTGTCAAGCAAAACATCTCCAATTCCTTGCACCATAATTATTTCAATATTCTGAACCTTGTACCATTTTAGTCACCAGCCTTGTGGATACTCTGGATTGTAGTGTCTGTAACTGACATCCAAGTTAAATGCTCTTAATATGGTCTAACCAGCAACTGACCCCATCCGTATTTCTATTTCCAAAGTGGAGAAACAAGAAAATCAGTTAGCCAATACAACTGAATGAATCCAGGTAAATACATATTTGGCTTTCAATCAGCCAGGGAGTCTGAATTTCTAGACAATATTGATGAGAAAGCATCAGACAATGCAATCGTCTAATTGATGACAAATTTTAATTTCCCTGTTCAAGAAAATCAAGCAATGTGTGTTAGCTAAACACCTGTTATGTTCAACCCCATGCTTGTCATCATTTGATGTTTAACAGAAGTGTAAGGCCAGGTACCCACAATATTTGTTGAGTCAATACTAAGGTACATGAAATACTTTTAGAGTTTTTACAAGATGTACATCATTATGTATACTAATATGAAATAGTCTCAAGATCATCAGGGAAGACTAGGCCCAGGTGGGTTGAATGCATGTGAGGAGATAGGAAGGCAGGAAAACTGAAAGACATTTAGGGCTTATCTATTTGGACTGGAGAGAAAGGCCACAAACGAGTGCGTGTATAGAAATAATGAGTAATAAAGGAGGTCAAGGTTGGTAGGGACATGTGTGTGGTTACAAATAGAAATATTTGGATTTGCACCATAACATTTCTATTATAACTTCCTTTCTCCCATTCTAAACATGCTTGGTTTTACAGAATTGCAGGACTCAGATTTCCATGGGTATTAGTTTGACAAACTAACCCTTGATGAGATGCTGTGAGGAGCTAAGAGTGATGCTAGAATTCTCCTCAAGTGGTGATGGCAAATTTCAGGGCCGACTTCTGGATAATCAATTTTTTTTTAAAATTCTGAACATGGGAATTTCAGTCCATCCAGCAGGAGAAATATTTTTTGATAGATGTGACTTTTGGTGCATTTTGAATTATATCATCTTGGGGACAAATGGTCCCAAAAGCAAAAATCCTAAATGTGAACATCTGGTCCAACTCTAAGAACTTTTGCTCAGTTGTGACATCAAAGAATTTCTATTTTATAGTGGCCTTCTGTAACTGACCCCATCCATATTTCTAATTCCAAAGCAGAGAAACAAGAAAATCAATTTGCCAACATAACCAAATAAATTCAGGTAAATACATATTTGGCTTTCAATTTGCCAGAGAGTCTGAATTTCTAGAGAATATTGAAGAGACAGCATCAGACAATGCAATTTCCCTTAATAGGGACCATAACCTCATAACCTCAGAGTTGCTGCTTTTTTTTTTTTAATATTGTACAATTAACCTTTTTTTTTTTTTTTTTTTTTTTTTGCACCATGCTGTGCTTATAGCTTCTGTGGAAACTTAAACATCATTCAATAGAACAATTTCCTGGAAAATCTTTTGAAAGTGGTCTCAGCCTCTGACCTTGCTCTGGTGCCCTGGGTCTGCCAGCATGCTGTTTCATTACCTCTGGAAGGTTTGGTGCCAAGAGAGAGTCCAAGAGTTAGAGTATAAAGAAAGCTAGGTTCATAAAATAATTAGTATCTGCCTTCATTCAAGGAGGAAAACTGCCAATTCCAACTCTCGGTAATTTTATGTATCTATCACTTCTCTTCTATCTTCATCATTCAACCCTTCAACTGGCCTACTTAGATGGTGGGTAAAATTATAGATTGTTAACTTTTAAGAAATAACTGCTGAAGTCATTTCTTTCAAACTGTTCTCATTACCAGTGGGAAACTCAGGCCCAGAATGCCTAAATGACTTTTGTAAGACCACAGAGTAAGTAGCAGAGTCAGAGCTTAAAAACTGGACATTGCAGAAGATGAAGCAGGGATGATATTTTTAAAACTTAGCAATGGTATGACACAATCACCAAACAGTTAGAATAGAGCCTCCGACTGTACTGGTGTGCCATTAAATACCAACCCCGAATGGACTAGAGTATATATCAGAAATATTTTAAGGGATAAAGAGAAAAAAATGTGCCTTTTATTATCAAGCTATTTAAAGGAGCTAGGTAATAAAATAATTATAATTTATTTTTAGTGTTGGTTCTTCCCTTCTTCATCTTTTTGCCATTCTTTTCCATTGTCTCCCCTGCCACTAATTCTTTGAAAATCCACCCTCTGTTTTGCAGCGCAGGTCACTGTTATTTGTGTTAAGCTCCTATATTAGTCTATTCTTGTATTGTCATAAAAAACTACTTGAGGCCGGGCGAGGTGGCTCACGCATGCAATCCTAACACTTTGGGAGGCCAAGGCAGGCAGATCACTTGAGTTCAGGAGTTCAAGACCAGCCTGGCCAACATGGTGAAACCCTGTCTCTACTAAAGTACAAAAATTAGCCAGAAATCACTTGAACCCAGGAGGCAGAGGTTGCAGTGAGCCGAGATCGTGCCACTGCACTCCAGCCTGGGCAAAAGAGTGAGAGTCCATCTCAAAACAAACAAACAACAACAACAAAAAAACCCAGACCAAAAAAACCTACTTGAGACTGAGTAATTTATACAGAAAAGCCACTTAATTGATTCACAGTTCCATAGGCAGCACTGGAAGCATGGCTGGGGAGGCTTCAGGAAACTTACAATCATGGTGGAAGGCCAAACAGGCACATCTTACATGCCCAGAGAAGAAGGAAGCAAGCAAAAGTGGAGGTGTTACACGCTTTTCAACCACCAGATCTTGTGAGAACTCGATCACTATCAGTGAGAACAGCAAGGGGGAAATCTGCTTTCATAATCCAGTCACCTCCCACTGGGCCCCTCCTCCAATTCCACATGAGATTTGGACAGGGACACAAATTCAAACCATATCAGCTTTCTTCTGAATTCAAGTGTATGTTGCTTTTGCCAAAATTATCAAAACCGTCCCTGTAAATACTGCTTCCGAGCCTTTTAGGTTAAGCCCTGATTATGTTTGTAAAAGTAACTTGATCTATGTGTCTACAATTGTTCTCTAACTTACTTTAACCAAGTGAAAAAACACACACAATATTTTAGGCCTTGATTTTCATCATGCAATTTAAAAAATCTAAAATAGTCTCTTCGTTGTGTTATTTAAAACGTAGGAGATATCCTCTCATTGCTTCTATTGATAAAGTGTTTGTAACTCAAAAATCATAATTGGTAGATCAATGGAATAAAATTATGAGATAGAAATATACATTTGATCATTGTTGATACTGGTTAGCGCCTTTACTATGACACGTAGTGATATCGTCACAGAAAGCACAAACCCTAAAGCACCTTGCTTTATGGTTAAACACTTTATAATTAAACATTTCCATCTTTAAACTTTCTAATAGTATCTTGAAATTTTGTATCTCATTTAATATTTTCAAGCCACTGAGACAAATAATTTTCTGCCACACTTGCTTTTCTTCTTGCATGTACTTACAATAAAGGTGGTCTCATCCCTAATGAACATATGAGCCCACAGGAATGTCTCTTTTTTTTTTTGAGACAGGTCTTGCTCTGTCACTCAGGCTGGAGTACAGCGGCAGGAACAAGGCTCACTGCAGCCTGAAACTCCTGGACTCAAGCCGTTCTCCTACTTCCACCTCCCAGGTCGCTGAAACCATAGGAGCACTCACCACTCCCAACTTATTTTTTGTAAACACAGCATCTTAAATTCCTGGGTTCAAGCAGACTGCCCACCTCAGTCTCCCAAAGTGCTGTGATTATAGGAGTGAGCCACCATGCTTGGACAATTTCTCCTCTTAAATCATCAACAATCCCTGTCAAGTCTCAAGAAAAGTGTTTGGAGCATCTATAATGTGCTAAGTCACTTAGCAACAAAGATATACAAAACACATCCCTAATTTTTGTCTCTATGCTTTCAAGATGGGTGAAACTTGATGTTTGAAATTTCATGTTTTCTGCTAAGCATGATGAGAGATAATAAGAATGAGAAGATTCAGTCTTACAGGCCAAAGACGTGAAGCATACAAAACATGGCCTTATGAGACAATTAGGAAAACAAGTAAGTGTGATTGAGAGCAACTTGGTGGGAACTGATTCAGTGGCTCTTGCAGGTAAAAACAGAGTCTCTGTTACATGTTTGAGGTATTTTGCTGAAGCACTGCAGAGGCAGCATTGTCCTTGTCAACAGGACATGGGATGGGAGGAAAGGAGAGCAGAGGGCCGAAACCAGAGCAACGCAGGGTCCAGGTGACAGATCTCCCCTATTAGTAAAATGTGATTAATGTGGCAGCACAGCACTGAGAGCTGCAGTACCTTTAACTTTCTATTTCAGGCTTTTACACCTGGTAAACATCTAGAATAATTGCCACAGAAAAATACTTCTATGACATTTAATCACTGAGTGTTCAAGAGAAGGTAAAGCCTGGACAGCAACTAAACCAGGTCCCCATAAGGCAACTTCCAAAGGCTTCCCCTGGCATGCAGCCAGCCATAGAAGGCAAATGTCAACCCACCCTCCAAAAGACGTTTGCATTCCCAGGCATGTTCTTCACCCTGAGATAGCTTAGAACGTGGCTCTACCAATTACTTTTCATTTTCATTAACATATTCCTGATTCTTTGATTCAGGGAACGTTGCCATCCTTAGCTCTTTAGATTATTTATGAGGTCTGATTTATAATACAAAATTATACAGTGGACCACAGTTAAAACCTTGAAGGAAAAAATGCATTTTGTATTTTTTTTTTTTGGAGAGGTCCAAACACCCCTCTCCAGAGTTGGGGAGTGGAGGTACGGTAATGGAACCTCCTCTCAGGCCTCTGAATATGGAGACATTAAGAAGAATGGGATGGGGTTAGGGGGAAGAGGTATTAAGCAAACAAATGACTTCATTTTTTAATCCAGAGTTACCCAACTGGGGAGAGATACAGAGTTATATCCCAACAATTCCTTTTTAAAAAACAAGTCATAAGTATGCTCACGCCCTAACAAGTTAGTGAATTTTTCCATTAAAATTAAAATTATATAGAAGGTCACGGTAAATTACCCATTTCATTTCTCCTTCCAGATTTAAAAGAAAAAAAAGAGGCATTTTGTCACTTCTTACTGTGAGTGCACTTCAGCCTTAATACATGCATTTATGTCAAGGGGGTCATTTATACTGTTGCCTGCTGGAGTTTTTCTTCTTTCAACTTAGCAGGAAATATTTGTGATCTTTTTTACCCCAAATAAATCTAAAAATGCCTTTTGCTTGAGGCCCTTTATTTTAATTTCAGATAAATAAATCACATTAGGTTCCTGGCTGTCATATTAAGATAAGCATGGATCTAAAAATAACAAAAGTGTGTTTTAAGCTAAATGTCTTTAAATAGCGGTAAATTTCTCTGGGTGACCCCCAAATCATATTGATGTTGGAATATTTTTTGGTACTTTTGGAGTGTTTCTTAAAGAATGTAACCTGTTTAAACTAGAAGTGGCATTTTTAAACCATGCATGGGCCTACTTGTACAATATTATTCAAATCCAAGCTTCTTGTGGTGGCAGTAAATCTATCTTTAAAGTAGGGATATTTCCCTACTTATGTTAGGGATCAATTTTATATCTTTGTTGGTTAATAATGACTCCATCTATACAGTGGTTTATTTATTAACTATAAAGAGTCACAGTCCTGAATTTCTCATCATCCTGTGTACTGTTAGAGCATAAAGTCTCAAAGACAATTCAAATTCAATATATTCCATTACTGACTCTTCATCAGCCCTCACTCCAATTCTGCTCCTACTCAAGCCTTGGTTCAAAATGCCATCTCCTCTGGGAAGTCTTCTTTGGACTTCTGAAGAACAGAGTCTCCGAAAATGTGTTTTATAGAACCCCCTTTATCCCTCAAAGCTCCAGTGGAATAATCTTGATAAATGTGAAATGTTTAGAGTGAAGAGGAAGGGATAAACTCCCAAGGTTAGGACCTAAATATATGTTTCATGATGGATTAAAGAACAGTAGGCAGATGTGATAAGAAACAGGAAATCACAAATATAAAGTGAGTGTAGAGTTTTACCCTGACCTCTTTTGTGTCTCCTTGCCCCAGAAAACCTGGATTCAAACTCTAGGCACCCCCTAATTAGACACATGCATATCACATACAGGTCACCTAAGTAAACTGTAATGAGGATCGATCCTAAGATGCAAGGTCAGATCTTCTGGGTGATCTGGTTCAGTCAAACTAGATGTCTTTCTGGACTTAGTTCTACTAAACCCTGTTGCTCCTCGAAAAAGGTTCTTGGAAGACAGTGATGTTATTTCATCAGGGGCTTCATGGCTATGAGAAGAAGCCTGAACACTCCCTTGCTTCTCTAAAGTAGGACCAGCTGTCTATAATAAGCTTATTCCATAGCTTTCCCTACCTCTGCTCACGAATGACATAACCATTAAAGCATGTAGCAATACCCAATTTCCAGAGCCCTGGTTTCATCTCCCTTGTGCTAGGCAGCGGGCATAGCCGAGAGGCCAGACTCTTATCTTGGCAGGATCTGGGACTATCTGCATCTCTGAAACAACTCCTGGTGCGCAACTGGGGAGTGACATTGGTGGGTTTCCAGGGTGGCTCTGGGACCTGCACTTGGCTGAGAATATAGCTGTGATATAGAAATTCATTCCAAGGGTTGAGAACAGGGGAAGATAATGTGAGACTCACTAGCCCTGGTCTCCTTTGACCTCAGTAGGGTGAGTCAGGGATGCAGAACAGGAAATCATGTGCTGTTATTGAGTTGGGCATAGCGTGATGTTTTGCTTTCAGAGCTTTTATTGCTATTACAGCGCACTGAGCTCTCTCTTTGTTTGCTACACATTCTCTCCCCAAGAGACAGCCTCTTTTTCTCTTGAGGGATTTAAAAAACAAATCATAGTTCTTATTTTATTCAGTGTCCACCATTAAGAATTCATGCAGAGCAATTTTACTTGTTGCCAATTAAGAGCTCCCAGTGGAGGTCTATGATTACAGTGAAGGCAACCTGTTTAATACTTGGTGTCTCCTTAGTCTACATAAATTAACCCCATGAGGATAGAGGCATGCTAATTCTTAAGATGCCTGGATGATAGGATTCTAAGATCCAGGATACACAAGAGGTGCATCTTCAAGAGGCTCTGGGCCTGACTCTGCTCAGGGCATGTCTGCTTTTGCTTCTTACATGTATTTTACAACTACAAGATAATTTTAGATAACATTTTAGCAAAGAATATTCCTTTCTAAATGATAGAATAATGGCATGTGGCCTCCCAGCAAGCAATTTGTCTCTCAATTTAGAGCTGGAGGGAACTTTAGAGGCACCAAGGCCATTAACCTCTAGCTGCAAATGTAGAGATATATCAAAATTATGGAGAACATGAATGAGTATTTTGAGCATTGGTCATTTTATTTCAATGTTCACTCTACTTAGTTAAGAAATATTTGAATCATAAGGAGAATGAAAGCAAAGTTTTTACCCATTTTTTTCCTACTTCTTTTCTTAGAATAAGAATCACATGGAAGCCAGAAAAGAAAGGTAAAATTCCATTTTAAAAATTTTGAATATGTAAAAGTAATCATCTTTTTTTCCTAGAAGGGATGAGCCTTAGAGGATCTTCTTCTAATCAGGGACCTATACATGCTTTAAGATTAAGTCTTTTACTCCCCATGATGATGTAGGAGACCATCATTTCCCCAGCCTTGGGAAGCGGGAGTTAAGTGCTTTACTTGGGCGAACAGTTTGTAATCAGTAGTTTAGATTCTAGGAAGTTGGTATTGAGACTTGGTCTTTCCCTCAGAAAATTACTGAGGAACTTGGGATTGGAGTTTCTACAGGTTGACTTTCCCCTTTTACCAACAACTCAGATTCTTCATACTGCTAGATGCCCTTAAGTCACCCAGCCCAGTACCAGGGAAGCAGGTGGTACAAGCCATACATATTCTATATTTGGATAGCAGTTAGATAGGTCACCACTTCCCTAGATATGCTCCTTGCAACCTTAGAGTAGATACTCTAAGGAAGATAGGATTTGGAGTTCTATTTTTAAAGTAAAAATGATATTTTATATCCAATATTTTCACATACATAGCACATGTTAGCAGGATTAATGGCTCTGAGAAGTTCTACAATTAAAACAAAATGTTTATAACTTGGTTTTACCTAAAATTAAAAAAATTTTTTTGACCATGGAGTGCCTTCATTTTTCTTAAAGTATCTGTGACACAGTGACACAGGGTATTGGTGTTTCTTAGAATATACTCAGGAAAATGCTTGCATAGATTATTTAGGTCATCGTTGCTCAAGTGGCAAAGGGGATGATTTTGTCCCTTAAGGACCCTTGGAATATACCTGGAGACATGTTAGGTTGCCACAACCAAGGGATACTACTGGCAGATGGTGTAAAAGCTAGGGATTATCCTAAATATCCTCCCCTATGATGACGAATTGTCTGGCCCCAAATGTTGACAGTGGCTTGGATGAGAAACCTTTGTGCAGATACAGCTTGTTTAAATGAGACTCAGGTGATCTGGAATCTGTGGTTGGTAGCTGGCACTCTGCATTCAGTAGATTTTGTCATTTGATGCTGACCATGCAGACCTACTTGCTCATTCTTCATTACCTTACAGGCTTTTGATAACACTATCACCAACTGAACTTATGAACATTTGAAATAAAACAAAGATGAAAACAGTTCTTTCCTGAAACAAACCCCTCCTTGCCTGGGGATCAGACCAACTGCCTTTGTAAAACTAACAAATTAGCCACAAGATTAGAAATTATGGCTCAGGAGTCATGCAGCCAGACGCTACAAGATTCCTAACCTCCCCAGTTGCTCCTATGGATAACATCATTATGGTAAAACCCAAGATTGGCATTTGAGGTAGCTTTCAGACCTGCATTCTGATGGATCACCTGGCACCACCCACAGCTGTGAACTGGCTCATCTGGTCTTGCAGCCCCCGCAACCCAGGAACTGACTCAGCACAAGAGGACAGTCTGGACTCCCTATGATTTCATCCCGACACAACCAATCAGCACTCCCCATTCTCTAACCACCCCATTCTCGGCTGCCCACCAAACTATCTCTTAAAAACTCTGGCCTCTGAATCTTTGAAGAGGCTGATTTGGGTAGTAGTAAAACTCCAGTCTCCCATTAAAACAAAAAGAAAGAATATCTGAAATGACTACTTTGACATTGTCTAGTTGAACTACTGGCAAGTTGTTAGATTGTTGCATTAGTCATTTCTACTCATATCTTCTTTAGAGCTTTCTATGATATTCGTATTATGTAGCTGTATCATTGCATAATATTTAATATTATGATAGTATATTTTGATAATATGTTATCAAAAATAACATATTTTATAAATGCATGATAATATTCTAGACACTGTTTCATAATATCAGTGCTCAGTAATCTTAAATACTAGCTATATGAATACCTTCTTTTCACAGATAAGAAAACTCCATTTCAGAGATGTTACCCTGCAGCTAGTTTATGCAGGCCAGATGAGAGTTCAAGTCCCCAAAACCTCCAGTCCAGTCTTCTTCCTATTGTATAGTATTATGCTGCTCTCACTTTTTTTTGTGGCTTGAAAGTAATTTCATAAGCATTCATGAATTCAATTTGTATTTTCCAACTGTTCATTCTAAACACTTAATATGAGGCTGCAAGTGGATAAAGATTTTTCATCACATATGAGCAGAGGCATTTTCAGCACTTTTTACTTATGTTTCTTGTCAGTCACAAATATATTTAGCTAAATCAGAAATAGTAACAAATGGTGTAAAAAAAGTTATTTTTCTCCTAGAACTAACTTTTTACATTAGAACAAATAAAGGTACAGGAAATTATGGTTGCATTTCAACCTGAACTAGTATACGGATTGTGTGTGTGTGTGTGTGTGTGTGTGTGTGTGTGTGTGTGTGTGTGTGTGTGTTTTAAATCAAGCAGGGAAATACAGAACAAATTAAACCCACCCTGAATTATACTCAAGTCTTAGATTAAGTTCTAGATTCTGACTCTATTCTCTTCTCTAGATGAATTCTCAGTTTTCCTCTTTAGGGAGGATTTGTTGCTATCAAAAAGACAATTGAGCTAAAGGACTACTCATTGCTAGACAGTTATTTATGAACTCCACAAATTCCTTTGCAACTTGAAAACCCAGAGATAGATTATAGGTCTATTTCAGTAGAATATTAGCCCCCAAAATAACCAGTTATCTCAAGAGAATTATTGCAATATATTTTTGTGTCACAGCAGTTGGTTATGCTCTAAGAACCAACTAAAGTCGGTTAAAAACTAGCAACCCCCTCCATGAAGAAAAGGCAACTTTTTAATCTTTTCACCTAATCTTATATTATTTATCTAACTCTTATCATTCACCAAGTGGCAACAAGAGTATGCCTTGTTTGAACCACGCTTTTGATCAGTCCTCACAGGTGGTAGCCATAAATTAATCCTGACCACAATTATTACTGGAAGATCTAGATATTCAGAACTTGTCTCTAAGTTATAAGTTAGCTCAAGTATAAATGGAAGGCCATCAGTTAACATTAGCAGCAATGACAAATAGCCGACTCCATGATAATTGCAGCAGCCACAAATCAAAGACATATAAAATCAGAGAATGAGCTTATACTGATTTATGAGAGCATTTGTTTAACTTCAGGCAATCTGGTTGTGCTGGTGTACATGACATGCTATTCCCATGATCCTCTGTATATCATAGATTCTATTCTAACTTATGAATAAGGATTTAGAAATCTAATCATAACCAGAAAGGATTTCCTACACTGTTCGCTGTCATTCACATGTCCTTTTCTAAAAACAATTTGGCTACAGTTGTTGTTATGATATTGTAATAACCATCATAAAGCCTGTCACTTTAAGTCAGTGAAGTCAGGATCTGTTTGTAAAAATATAATCAAAGTAATTTCATGATTCAATAAATAGTATATAAATCTGCTATTATTGGGGTTCATTCTTTCAATACCACCCATTTCCGTCTTCTCACTGGAATTATTCTGACTATCCAGGTGTCATTACTGCCTTCTATTGTTATGTAAATGGAGCATTTTTATTAGATCCTCTGACACTATATATAAGGCTTTGCTTCCTCAGCAGTAATAATTTCATTTCTGAAGGAAAATGAAAGTAACTGTACACAATTGCTAAGATTTCACTTTATGTTAACTTCATGGCTGAAATGGAATTTTAATTTAATCATATCTGAGAAGACCTAGGTTTTTATTAGCTACCTCAAGAAACTATGAAAAATAGCCCTTTCCATGCAAGATTGTGTTGGTTCAAAGAGCCCATGAAACCATATTCATCTATAATAATGCATGTAAGATACACTTACTAAACAAATTAAACTCTAAATTTCTTTCATCAGACGGTATTCATTATTTTTTTGTGAATTTTTCTTTTAGAAGATGGGAAAAATAAAATATTCTATATAAATAGTTGAAATTAAACATTATATCAGTTATACAGTTTTAAAAATATACTTTCCAAGAGATCTATGGAAGATATAATTAAAAGGATACAACCATACATATATTATTGTTGATTTTATTAATACATTTTTTCATAAGAGAAAACTATCAGAGCCAGGTTATAGTTCTCAGAAACAAATCTAGCAAATATTGCATCAATTACATAAAATTAACTGGTGTGTCCATTAATGTCAAATAGACTTCATTGAATTTTTATTATATCCTACCAGCAGTTTTTCGACGTATAGAAATAGAATATTTTCTATTACTATCATCAGAGGTCTGTCCTCCAGTAGAAACATGACTATAAGAACATAACAAATTAAAATATATAGCACTTTACCCAAGACCTAGAACTCCTGGAAGAAGAGAAATTTCAAAGTTATTAGAATTTTTACACTGGTACAACAAGAAGAGGCAACCCAGCCTGGTAAGGAACCCTGCGGTGATGGATTTGGATGAGGTCTAGCAAGACAACAAGAGTGTTAGTAAATATTTACCTGCCATCTCTGTGTACAGAGAGAGAGCACTCTCCCCCATGCTGCAAGGAGATAAAAAGAAATAAAAGGGCCAGGTGCAGTGGCTGACACCTGTAATCCCAGCACTTTGGGAGGCTGAGGCAGGTGGATCACCTGAGGTCAGGAGTTCGAGACCAGCCTGGCCAACATGGTAAAACCCCATGTCTACCAAAAATACAAAAAAATTGGCCAGAAATGGTGGCAGGCACCTGTAATCCTAGCTATATGGGAGGCTGAGGCAGGAGAATCGCTTGAACCCGGGAGGAGGAGGTTGTGGTGAGCTAAGATTGTGCCACTGCACTCCAGCCTGGGCAACAAGAGTGTAACTCTGTCTCAAAAAAAAAAAAAAAAAAAAAAAAAAAAAAGGAAAGGAAAGGGAAAGGGGAAGTGGAAGTGGAAGGAGAAAAAGAAAAGCCTTTAGGGGCTTGCTGAAGGTTGGTGAGATGAACAAAGACAGACAGAAAGGACTTTAGGAGCTTATTGACGGTTGGCGAGACAAATGTACTTAATGAAACAATTTTGGTGCAATGTGAGGCATCATGTAATTAAGCACCAGCATATTTATTTTAAAAAGTAAGAGCTACAGGAGCTTCAAAAAAGAAATTCAAGTTTAGTAGCATCTATAAAAAACACAACATGTCCCCAAAAAGCTAAATAATATTACAGCCATCTTTGTCACTCTCTATTCCTAAGAGTCCCCAAGGAATGAATAACTTGGGAATACGACTTCTGTGATATTAACCTACCATTTCCAATATGCATGCAGAAATATTCTCAGACACTTTCCTTACCTACTGTCAGAACCCTCCATGTAGAATAAAAACTAAATATTGGATAACTGTACAATGGCATTATTAAAATATTCCCCCTTAATAGGAAGAGAAGCAGGACTTTTAAGCAGCAATATTTTACTTTTTAACTAGAGAAAAACAAATACATCTTGAAGCAAGCAAGGATCAAAGAATTTGGGTTCTAGCTTCCACATTACAACTTTGCCATTCCAAGACAATAGTGTCTTAGAATCTAACAATTTTTAGCTAGACAAGGACTTAGTATATACCCTGTAGTCTAACTGAAATATTTCAGATCAGCAAAGCTACAGAGAATGTTACCTGAGCAAACAAATAAGAACATAAGCTGAACTCACCTCCAGAGACTCCGGTGTTGCTCCTCAAGCTGAGTCAGCAGATGCTCAATGTATCTATTGGAGTCCATGTATTCCTGCACGAGCAGACAAAGACAGATGAAACCTCACGACAACAGTCCCCACCATCCTAAGACTCTGTCCTTATCTCTGCAAGGAGTATTTTTGACAAGATAATCCCTAGTTCCCTTCTGGTTTTAGGATTCTCTGCTTCTATGACTTACAATCATACATAAATAATATTTTTCTCATATTCTATGATAGTTTTGCAAACAAATCACAGAAGAGAACTAGAGTTATACTGATTCAGCATTATAATCCTCTTATTCACAGAAAAAAAAAGCCTACATTTCATAGTCATCTAAACTGGGGTCTGTGTTCTACTGCATATAAATGTTGCTGCCAATCATAGAAAAATAAAATAGACAAAACAGTTCTTGATTTTACTGGTCTTATGACAGTCACATTCCAACAAAAACTAATGTTTTCAAACTATATATAATGTTTTATATATATATAACATACACTCATATTCATCGGGCACTTGTATACAATAAGGGACATGTCCACTTTTCTTCAACTCCATATACACACAAAACAGCACAGTTGTGTTTTTTTATTCTTAAACATAAATCTTTAGCTTCTAAAAAGACATGAAAGTATGGTGTATTCTGCTCTATATAAATGTATATGTAAATTTATTTCTCTAAATCAAATTATTTTCATGAACATATCTGAAAAAATAAAGAATTCATGTGTCACATGAAAGTAAGCAAAAAAATCCATGGGTTATTACAATGGATTTAATTTATGATTTCTGCATATGAGGCTCACATGCAATGGTGTTTCAATTGCTAACCTGGAGCAAATACAACATATACAAACTCTTTTATATTGTTTTGCTCTGAATCTGGTTTTTTCCCCCCCTTTCTGTTTAGAGATCTAGCCTGCAGGCCTCTGCTCCTACATTATAGCTGCCTTTGATGAAATAGTATGCAATGATTTCAATGTTAAGGCACCTATGAAAGCTACTGTTCCATTTCTATAGATTTGAAATAAACTGGGATCTTTGATTGGCAGTGATATTTTTCTTTCAGAAATTTCGGTTTCTTATTAAATACTATACATAATGTATTGCTCTTAGAGGAATATTCACTAGAAGGTGAAGGGCTGGGAGAAAGATAGGAGTTAATCCCATATAATGGAAAGGGCCCAGTCCTGAGTTTCTTTTGATCCTGGATCTAGCCATGTGGCCTTGAAAAGCCTTTTTATCTTTCCAAAATGTTCGTTAGACTTGAGGGTATACTAAGTCCTTGTCTAGCTAAAAACTGTTTTGATTCTACGATACTGTAAATCTGTTATAGATAATTAGCTAAGAAGTTTTATGCTTATTGAATACACATTTATTTTCAGGTGACTACTGAAGTGAGTTATTTAAACAAGACAACTGGGAATGTTAAAAACAAAACAGAAATCTCTGCTACTACAGGAAGTTGCAACATATGTGGTTATGCTTTTAAGTGTCCTAAGACTAAACCATGATTTAGAACACTAGACACTATCAAATACATGAATTCTCAAACATGTTCAGCCAAAAAAAATTAAATACATTTTTCCCAAGTAGAAATAAACGTACAGACGTTAAAGTTATTCATTTTATCTTCATTTAACAACTATTTTTAAACATCTGTTATATGCCAAGTGCTGCAGATACGGTAATAACCAAGAGAGGGAAAGCCGCTGCCCTCAAGGAGCTTACAGTCTATCAAAGGGGACACACTAAATAAATGAACAGGTTGGTTTCAAATGGGTTACATGCCTTGAAGGAAATAAACAGGTGATAGGAAAGACTTTAGGGGGAGCAGCTATGTTGCGTGAAGTCTCCAGAAGAGGACTCTAAGCAAGTGATATTTGCACTAAGACTTGGAAGAGGAGTAGGAAACCATATAGAGAAAAGGGAGCCAGACACTGCAGGCAGAGAAAACACCATATGCAAAGGCCCCAAAATGTGCTGTTAGGGGAACAGAAGGAAGCCAGTGGGTGCTAGGAACAGGGACTCAGGGATACTCGGTCTAAAATGAAGCTGGAGAGGTAGGCAGGACCAAATCATGTGCAAGGCTTAGAAAGCAGTTTTGGATAAAAACTAATGGATTTGCCAATTTGTTCATTGTGAATATCTCAAGTCAGAGATTGAAGCTGAAAGGTGTAGTGATGACAAATATGACTTTAGTATCAAAGAGACTTAGGTTCAAATCCTGGTTTTGATACTTACTAGCTATGTTCCCCTGGTCATATTACTGAATCTCTCTAAGGCTTAGCTTCTTCATCTTTGTCAGAGGGATAAATAATGCTTCATTTATGGAGGCGTTGTGTTAAACAAGAAATTTAAGTATGTACATACCATCATGGCTGCCAAATAGTAAGCATGGCCTTTTTCAGAGCATTATATGCCTCTTTTAAAAAGGAAGATCACTTTACAAGGTGAAGACACTATTCATTTTCTTTTCTCTTGCCAAATGTCAAGATTTTTAAGTGTATGGTTCTTAGGTTATACATACTAAATATTAGAATAGGCAGTTAGGCAGAAATTGATAATATTGATCTCTAATCATTGAATGTAGTTGTCACTGACTTGTGATTTAAAAGCTATTTCAAGTAAAAATACTAGCTGCTTCCATGTAAACTAGCTTTACCCTATTTTCCATATAAATAACTATGATGATAAATCTTAAACCACTTAACAATGGGAAGCTAAGATTATGGATTCTTCATCCCTCTTTTCTACTTTATTTTTTCTCTATGGCATTCTTACTTCCAACATTCAATATATTTTACTTATTTATTTAGATATTACCTCAATATAAGGCTAACACAAATCTTTTGGAAAAAAAAAAAGACACGACTCTTACATGTAATTTTTGTTAAGTGAAATTGTTTTAGCTCAACCTGAAAGACCTTAGGAGGTTCCTTAATACCTGTATAGTTTCTAGACCCTGAACTGGAAAAGTTAATTACCTCATGTGAAAACACTATCACAGGATTATAAAACAGGATTACTCCCAGGGGGAATTTTGTGGATCCCTTTGGAGATTAATTCCAAGAAAACAATGGAGGGTGATAGCACAGGGGCTGGCAGTGGTTAAGAGGAACTATGGTCACCATAAGTAAAATGCAATAGGCACAGTGGCTAGAACAGCTTTGGGAGCAAGTACATACAGGAGGCTACTGTACAGAGACTCCAGTCCCCAACAAGGCAGAAAGAAAAGGTCCAGATAGATTTCTTCAGAGTAAACTGAAAAAATGCAACACGCAACCCATGAACGAGTACTGTAGGACAAGAGAGAGAACATGATCCTTAATTATAAAAAAGGGCGTGAGTCTGAAAATTATTTACATAAGAAAGATATGAAAGCACAAAGACATTATTAAACTATAGTTACTTAGTTGATGAACATCCTATTCTACTGGTTTTCTTAGAATTACAAAACCCACCTTAGATACAATAAATAGTAGAACTGACAATGAAAACACACATATAGTCTTGAGGAAGATAAACTTAATCTGTAACTAAATTAAGAAATAAAGAATAAGAATGAGAATGAATGGAGACATGATGGATAAAAAAGCCAGAAAACATCGGTTTGCCAAACAAGGATAGCATTTGAGTACTCCATAAGATTTGGAATGCAAGCAACAAACAAACGGATGAAGATATGTTTCAGCACAGAAAAGAAAAAGAACGTGATTTTGCACAACGAAAGGACTCATCACTTTCCAGGTAGAGCTAATGGAAGACAATACACATGTCTACTGGCACAAGAATAAAATAGTGAATAAAAATAATTTGAATAAAATTGAATAAAAATAGTGAAAAACAAAACAGGGGACCTGTTTGAATGCTTATAACCCAAAAGGAGCAAAATCACATTAGCTCCATAGCTTCCAGCTACCCCAAATGCCCATTGAAATTAGTTTATAGACAATCCATAAATATTATTCCCAATTAGGTAGCTCTTATGTAACAAAGCAACAGAAAGACATTTTCAGGCATTCATGAATTCATAAAATACAAGACCTACATCTTTTAATGAAAAACTTAAAGATATATATGTGTATAAATGAAAGGTGTCCATGTTCCAGGTAAGTATATGTACATATGCATGTATATGTATATATGCACATATATAATGCCTGAGCAATGAATAAAAAATATAGAATTCACAGTATAAAAAGAGACTTCAAAAGAGGTTAATCCAGCCAGATGCCTAAAAAAGTAAACTAGATTATAAAATAAAATGAACAAAAAAATCCCAGAAAGAAACATCAGAATATTCATTATCTATTTTTGTGATGGGCAGAGGGAGGACAAGAGGGAAAGAAAGAGGGAAATATTAATGGAAGTATGCATAAATCTCTTTGAATATAGAAGCAGTAATTATTGTTCTATTCTTGACTTGATAATAAAAAAGGCTTAAGTATAAGTGTGTGTTTTGCCTATGCATGTACAATTGGGGAAAGTAATTTGGTGACAGATACATGTTGTGATTTTAAGACATCCCTGCCCTTTTGATCTAGAAACTCCCTGTCTAGAAATCAGCCTGAGTAAATAATCAGATTAAAACAAATGATATTCATCAAAGTATTATCTGTTACAATATGGAAAAACTGGGTATGTCTTAGTTTCCTAAAATATAGAAATAATTAAAATAATTATTTTATTTAATAATTAAATAATTATTTTATCAAATATGCTCTTTTCAAAGAACTATAATTTTTAAAAAACTTTGTAAAGAATATATAATGAACTAGAAAACAGTGTAATGTTAAATGAAAGTAGGATAAAAAACTGCATAATCTCTCTTATTATTTAGAAAATATATATGAAAGATTAAAAGTAATATCCTATAGTAAATGGTAATATTATGGGTTAATTTAATTTTCTTCTGTGTATTTTTTGTCTATAGTTTTAAAAAACTATATGCTTACTATAAAAATTTAGTGTAATGGCTATTATATAGAAAAATACAGTCCCAGAAAATGATGTCCATGAAGATTTGATTATAATGAAATTTCAGAAAGCTTAATCTAAAATACCACAGTGAAACCATTTCCTTTATATTATTCTAAAGCTAAGCTTGTGTTTGAAACAATGAACCCCCTTTCCACTTGCCCTCGTTAGTGTTCTGATAAAAGCATTTCACCAAAGTTAGGATTAAGGGGGCTGAAGGTGGGGGGGCACCAAGTTACACCAAGTCATATTTTATGTTTTAAAAATTTTACAAAGGTACAGCATTAAAAAGACATCTGTTCCTTGGCTAAAACTTATGCAAATCAGAATCATTTTAGAGACAGATTTCAGGAAGTTTGCCTTTCACTTCTTTTAATGCACATGTTTCAGGGCAATTAGTATGAAACATTTAAAGTGATTAGAGGTTTATAGATATACTGAACATTGCATGTCTTTGTAGCATAAGCCCATTTAATGTGAATCTCCTATTGTCTGAAATAGGTCAGTTCTGAGGGAGGCCTATTATAAATGAATTCTAATGATGTGGGGATCTTAAGTACCATTCATCTTAAGTGGAGTTTAAAATAAAATTGTATATCAAAGCTTGCAGAGATCCAAAAATCCCTCCAAATATTCTTCATATCATAATCAGCATAACTTATGGCAGAGCTTGTGAAATCCTGCCAGCAATTTTGTGACTAGTAACATAGAATCCCCAATTCACCTTCGGGCAAAGCAGCACCACCAAGGCGGCCAGCTGTTCAAATCAACAGAACTATCTGCAATTAGGAAATGACTAACTACCACAACAAAGTAATTGTAAAGGGGGGGCATCAGTTCTTCTCTTAATAAAAATGTGTATCTGCATGGTGAATGTAAAAACTCAAATAAAATACCCACTTTGGGAATTATGCAGACAGGGTAATAAATAGAAAGGTGTCTCATAATTAACTGGCATCTGTACCAACATAAATTCTTCCAAGGAGACTTTTTTAAATGTTACACACCACAAGCAAATCCATTTAGGAGTCCGAGCTTGAACAGATCCATCCTCCTGCCGCCATCTTAGCATGAGCCATCTCGAATTCCTCTTTCCTAGTCCCTCTTCAAACAGCTGCAACCTTGCTTCTAGGGCAGACGTTTTAGTGGAGCTTTCCCATTAGAGCCACTGATGGCCTCTGCGAGGTGGAATCCCAGGATTTTGCTTGGTCCTTATGACCAGTGCCTGCAGCACTTCCCATTTTAAAATCATACTCTCCCTCCCTGGTATTCTCTGAAATTATCTCCCATACTGCATCAGTCTGAGGTCCAGCATGGCCCGTGCTGCTCAATCACGCTCTTGAGGGCCAATCCTGTGCATCTGGCTATTTCTCAACCAGGTCCTGTTTGGATGTGCCTCACACCCTTCAAAGTATGTCATCCTTCATGTTTGTATCCTCCAACACCTACCATAGCACTTGGAATATCACAAGCACTCAAAGGTGTGTTGAGTAAATGAAAGAGTGAATTAACTGTCTGGATGTAACCAGGTTCATGAGAGAATCTGAGATTAGGCTACACGTGGTCTTGGTCTTCCAAAACTTTTACTTGAAAAGGTTTTGATTATCATAGAGGCATTAGGCAGCCACAACAAGATAGCAGAAACAGTGTTTTCACTTCGTTTTCCTTCTCTCATACACCACTCAATGTAATGCTTCTGACACCAGATGAACGTGGATTTTTCCCGATATATCAACCAAACACTTCTCCAGCAGACACCAACTAGGTGTCCTACATAATGCAACTCAATTCTGACACCATCTACCTGGAGATAGCATCAGATCCCTCAAGGTCAGTCCCACAAGACTGCCCCTGGCTTCAGACACCAATCACAAGTACCATAGTTGGCTGCCACCTGTAATTCTGACAGACGAGCTATAAATCAGGGCTCCCACTACTGCCTCCTCAAGCTTGATTAATTTGCTACAGCAGTTTACAGAACTCAAGAAAGCATATTACTTAGGTTTACCCATTTATTGTAAGTGATATTACAAATGATACAGATAAGCTGCTAGGTGGAAGAGCTGCATAGGAAGAGGTATGGGAGAAAGGGTGCAGAACTTCCATGTTCTCTCCTGGCACACTGCCCTCCAGGAACTTCCATGAGTTTAGCTATCTGGAAGCCCCTTGAGCCGAGTCCTCTTGGGTTTTATGGAGGATGCATTATGTAGGAATGACTGATTACATCACTGGCCGTTGGTGGTCAACTCACACAGAGCTTGGTGGGTAGGGCTGAGAGTTCCAATCCTTTAATCACATGGTTGGTTCCCCTGGAAACCAGCCCCCATCCTGAGGCTCTCCAGGAGTCCACAAAGAGTCTTCTAATTAGAACAAAAGATGCTCCTACCACCCAGAAAATTCTGAGGGATTTAAGAATTCTGTGCCAGATGTTATTACTCAGGAAATAAGAAAGGTTTTAGGGCCTCTGTGCCAGAAACCAGGAGTCAAAGACCAAATATTAGAATAAAAGATTCTCCTAGTACTCTATCTACAAGGGTTTTAGGAGTTCCGTGCCAGGAACTGGGAAGCAGAGACCAAATATATATTTAATCATAGCAGTTTTCTAAATTACTGTCTACTCATAATTTTATTCTATTGGTACAAGCCAGAAATGACATTCCAAAGACAAACTATTGATAATTTTGCAAAATCAGGGTCTTTTTCTAATCTTGCAACTCTGAAGAAGATTTAGGTACATTGCTCATCTATGGCATGCAAATCATACGAGCTGTCAAAGATTTCAACACAGTAAAATTCACAACCAAAATTTGCTTTCAAATGGAAAGATAACTGATAGCATGATGACTAGCAAACCGCAGAGTGAAAACATCTCTTTATAACCTCTGTCATATGAAAATTTCATCAATATGAATTAACAGTGACAGAATATAGACAGATAGTACATGTGGCCATTGAAAAGCCTGATGACCTGCTATTTGGTATCAAGGCAGTAGACTAATACAGATCAGACTGTGTGTACAGCTTAGCAGATCTTCAGAGTAAAACATACTTCAATTTGTTGGATACTGCTTAACTGTTCCCTACTATATATTTTTCCCCCTTAAAAAAAAATCCCCTATCTCTCCCCAGTTCTAGCTAGACACACTGCCCCCAAGCTAGAAATTATGTTTCCAAGTCTCCTGTGCTGCTTGGGATGAACATGTGCCTGAGTTCAAGCCCAGGGGAGGTAAGCAGAAATGGTTTGTGCAATATCCAGAAAATCCCCAGCCTCAAGACAAGCTGCTGCCCATTGTGCATTCTTCCTCTGGCCAGAAACGGTGACAGCCTTGGGCTCAGAACAGTGCCTACAGGCTTAGGATAGCAAAAGTGATTGTTCTTAGAGCATCTATCCACTGACTCTAGTCTTTCTACTTTCCTTTGGCCTCTTACACGAAAAAGAAATACATTCCTATCTTACTTAAAACACTGTATTTGGGGTTTTCTTTGTTACTGTATGCTTAGCCTATGCTACAGGTAATACAATAAACAGTCAATTCTTTCGAAAGTTAACATGGCTAACAATGAAATAGGAAGCAGTAGTCACCTCTATATCACTTTATTGATTGATGTTGTTTGTGGATGATACAGTTTTCCAAAGCACTTTGACATCCATTCTCATTTGGGCCTCACAGCGTCTTTGAGTCATGGTCACCATTTCAACTTAGAAAACTAATGCTCAGATTATGGTTAAGTAATTTGCTTAGGGTCAGACAATAACAGACTTTAAAAGTCTCCTTTTGCTCAGTTCAGCACATTTTTTCACTGCCCCAAAGAATGCTCTTCCCACAGCTAACTGCCCTCAGAGTGAATTTTATGTCGGTTAAATGGAAACTAGCTACAGAACGACCCCTCCACCACAGGCCTCTCCACCAATTTGTAGTGTATGCTGGGGGGGATCTGGCTGGATGCAAAGCTGTAAAACAAAATCAAGAAATAAACTTTCAGATTCATACTGATTGGGCATCTGTGTAAGTTTGGCTTTGGTTCCACTTTGATTTCCCTGCCCTAGTACAACAATGGTAAAGGCAGAGGTTAAGCTGCATTCTCCCATTCAGTACTCCATTCTATTAATAATAATGAAATAAATCTACTCATAAGTTAAACAACTTTTAGTTTTATTTGACAAAGATGGTATTACTAACACTTAGATATTCTTCCTTAGATAAAAAGAGTTATACTTAATTTTAAGTGTAGTAGCAACTATTGTATTTCTCGGCAGCCTGTACTATCTTCTTAAATATTGTTTTTATAGCAGTTTGGGAGATAAACATATATTGGTCAAATGAAGGAATTCATCTAGGTGGAAAAAATAACTTCACTTATTTTGGTTTTCTTTTTTCTGAGGTAGAAATAAAAACTAATTCAATCTGTCCTCAAGTTCTGCTAGTCAGTAACATATCATTTGTTAGCACGGCAGTAGATTGTGTAAATTTTTTAAAAGTCATCATTAAAATACAAATCACATAGTTAGCAGAGTCCTCATTTCAACCTCTATTTTTCATTTGGTGGAGAAACACTGGTGGAGCCTTATATGAGTGAAAAGTCTGAGGTCTCCAGCTACTCTACATAAAAGAATTTGGCCATGCAAAGTTCAAAGATGAATTTAAATCCCAGTATTACATCCACACGCAGCAGGAATTGACCAATGATCCATTGCATCTTTCACACATTTCCTTCTACCCAAATACTGGATCACGGAATACTATTTCACTCACTACAGTTTATCCGGACCCCCTGAGCCTATGGTTATCAATACCCTTCAAAATCTGGCCAGATATGTTCTAATTTTCTCTCCCATTACTCCCCAAAGCTATCCTGGGCATCCAGTGAAGCCAGGCTCCTTGCTTTTTCTGAACAGGCCAAGCTATGAATTCTTTGCAATCCCAGCACCTAGCATAAGACCTGCAAATAATAGATGCCAAGGCATTTCGAGAAAGCAGTGCACTGGAATTGGGTTATGACATCAAGTAGGAAGGAGAACACATTTGTTTGCTGCTACTTACGGCTCCCATCTGTTCATCTGAGTCAACTGGTGGGCTACTTAAAACAGAGATTACTGGGACCCGACCCCAGAGTTTGATTAAGTGGGCATGCAGTGGAGCCTGAGAATTTGCATCTCTGAGAAGCTCCCAGGTGATTCTAATGCTGCTGGTCTGGAGACCACTCTGCAAATCACTGGTTTATGGTAACCAGGATTAGTTTACTGATTAGCCCTATTACCACCCACTGTCCTCTTAAAGAGATTAATAAGGCCAGTATAAATAATGCCAGATACAATTATTCTACAAATATTTTCAAGTGCTAATTATATTCAGGCACTCTTCAAGGTCTGGGGAATACAGCCATGTACAGTGCAGACAAGTCTCTGCCTACATGAAGGTAACATTTTTGTGGGGGAGACAGATAAAACAAGTGGAGGCAAGAACTTTGTGGAAAAACAAAATAGAGAAGAGGAAAGGAAGGGCTGAAGTAGAGGGGTGGCATTAACATAGACTGGTGGAAGAAGTCCACACTGAAGACATTTGAAAGAACACCTAAAGGAAATGAGGGAAATAACCCAGATGGCTACTTTGGGAGGCTCACTCTAGGCAGAGAGAAGCAGTGTAAAGGG
Source organism: Cacajao melanocephalus (assembly GCA_963573385.1). Classification (NCBI taxonomy): domain Eukaryota; kingdom Metazoa; phylum Chordata; class Mammalia; order Primates; family Pitheciidae; genus Cacajao; species Cacajao melanocephalus. The sequence continues at coordinate 29,462 of CAUYLG010033690.1, forward strand.
CTTTGGGGGCAGGAGTGCATGCATGCTTGTTGCAGGAATGGCACAGAGGCCAGTGTCGCTGGAGCACAGAGATGAGGTGAGGGGAGAAGGGTGATCATCACAGCTGCATAAGCCCTTGTAGGGACTTTGCCTTTTGTTTTCAATGACATGAGGGACAATTGCAGTGGGATTTGATTCAAGGAGTCAAAAGTTCTCAAATATTAAAAGGATCATTCTGGCTGTTGTTAACTGCAGGAGTCGGGGCAGGAGCAGGAGCAGGGAGACGAGCCGAAGCCGCTGGAAAGAGATCATTGTCACTTTGACTAGGGAGGCCACCAGGAGAATCATACTAAGTTGCTGGACTCAAGATCTGTTTTGAAGATGGAGGTAATAGAACTTACTGATGGACTGAATGTGGGATATGAAATAAAATAAAAATCAGATAGTATTTGGTTTGGGGCCTGAGCAGTTGGATAATGTGACACTTATTGACAGAGGGAAAACTAAGGAAGGAGTAAGTTTGTGCAAGAGCTGTTGAATAAATTGTTCTCCTTTGGCAGTGAAGTTTGAGATGCCATTACCTATGAGAAAATAGATGTCAATGAGGCTGTTAGTGCTCAAGAATTTTGGATTCCAGTGTGTATGGAGATAAACCCTTTTTCTTTAGTGTGGTCCTTTTTCAGGTAACCTCATTCGATGGAGCCATGACATCGAATGAGATTACCTGAAGAAGGAACCACACTAAAGAAAAAAGGACCCAGGACTTGTAGGTTGGGAGGAAGAAAAAGAAAAGTAAATGAAGGAGAGGTCAGTGAGGGAGGAATAGGGGGTGTTCTAAGAAGAAGGGAGTGTTAAACACAATCAGTGGTCAAGTAAGACAGGCCCCAAAACTGACCACAAAATTGGCCAATGTAGAGGCCATTAGTGGCCTCACAAAAACAGTTTCAGTGGAGGATCCTTTCCAAATACCTCACTTGGGGTAGAGGTTGGGGAAAGGTAAAGAATGAAGACAAAATTTTATGCCAAGGGTAGGGAGAACAAGCAGGAACAAAGCTTTTTCAGAAAATATCATAAATATCATGTGGTTCTTACAGATCAGTGTCCAAGAGGCCATGGGAAAAACGGTACATTCCAGGTTCTACCCCAGAGATTCAGGTTCAGTACATCTGTGAATAAGATGCAACCCAGAGATGCAATTTTAACAAGATCTTGTAGGAAGATGTTGCCAGTTCTCCCTGGAACACTTTTGGAGATTGGTCTCCCAAGTGGAATTTTTGGGTGTTTCTGATGACTTAGTACAACAAAACAAACCAACAGCCACAACCAACATGCAACCAACACACCAAACCTTTCCCTGAAACACCTCCAATACGTATTCTACCAAAATGAGGCAGGGCCTTGGAATCTTTCGACATTCAAATGCGATTGGGAACAAGGTGATAGACATGAAGACTTTTTAGTAGCAGAGCCGATGGTGCTCCTCATGTTGGATCTAGAAACTGTTTTAGAGTTCCTAAACTTGGGCTGCCTATCCTAGGAAGATACCCTTTGCTACACAAGAGGACTAGCAAAATATTTTAAAATTTTATTTTGTTTTTATATTTACCCTGAAGAGACTTCCCTCAAGATAGAGGCTATTTCCTTCAGCATGAGGAGATTATATATTTATGCACTAACACATAAACCTTGCTTGGATTTTATTTTCTAAGCCAGAAAGCATATGTGGATATGCAGATTTCAATGTGTTGCCTGTTAAACTGCATTTCTCACTTATGAGCACTGAACATAAATCACCCTGGAGGAACAAACATTCCTCCTGGAGTGAGGTATTTCAAAGACTGCCTCTATTGCCTCTGGGTGGGGACAGGTGGTGCCCATGATCTGATCACATTTATGTCTCTATTTTCATGGTAAAAATGTGAAGATAAAAGTAATGGACCGGATCTGAGTTCTCCTGGCTGTCATGGACTGCAGGCTATTGCTTGTTTTAAGCAGTTGAACACTATTGGACTTGTCTGGGTAAAAGAAACATTAGCTCTATCTTGTTGGATTTTCTACAACAAAAAGGCAGCAGAACAAATGAATCACCACAAATGACCAGCATGTTTTCCTCTTACCCCTAAATCTGGTCTCCATATTAAGAGATGTACTAAGGAGACCTTAGGCATTTATTTCCCTGCCACAGGCCTTGGGAAGTAAAGGATGGAGCACCTGAATAGACTTTCTCAGACCTAATATTCTGCAGAGTGTTCGTGCCCACATGCCCTCACAAAAAATAAACATGTATCACCAGTACAGAAGATGAAAGTAAACCAAAAGTCATGAAGAATTCCACAAGTCAGAAAAAAGTTTCAATTTGATTGACAAAAGCTGCACAACCAGATCCCAAAACATATGCAGGAGAAAATTACCATGAAGATGAGGAATGACCTGGAAAAACTGCAAGCTCAGATTTAACATAAGAGTAGGAGGGAACTTTTGGGCAGTCATCTGTGTGATATTTAAGTATGGTACTCCCTGGGTACCCCTCTCCTCCCAGGAAGTAGTAGGAGAGTTTAAACTCAAAGAACTGTTCTCTACTGAGGATTAGTTTCCTCCTAAGGAGGTAGAGCCATGAGGCTGGGGTGGGGTTTTGGGGTTGGGTTCCATGCAGGGTGGAAGCCTAAGGAAGAAGCAGACCAGGGCTGGAATTCACGGCACCTCCCTGCAGACACTGCAGGCCTATTCAATAGAACCTGCTCTCCACTCAGGGCTGCCAACTCAGAGGGCTTCTAATATTTTGTAGAGAACTCTACATCCTTCTCCAGCTGTGGGAGACTTAGTGCTGAAAACAACTGAACTTGTCCAACATCCTCCACAAAGAGGCCAATGCTATAGAAAGACATTTAGCTTCCTGAGGACTGGTTAATTGGTATTTCAATGTGATGCCCTATGCCAACACCAGGACTGGTATAATGGGTATAGGTGCAAAGCAGGACACATCTGGCTGACACTCCTCATTTAAGATCTTTACATCTGACCATGAAAAAGCCAACCTGGAAACAAAAGGGTAGGAGGGTAAGAGTGAGGGCCTCTGCCTCTCGTAAACAAAGGAATCCCTTCGGGGGCTATATATTTGCCCTGTGTGGCTTCTCTTTCTAGTTTGCTATCTTAGCAAGCTGTGTCAAGGAAGAATGTGGAAAAGAGCAACAGCGGGGAAACAGGCACTCCCGGTACAACAGAACCCTTTTCTCCTTCAACTTTACCTCCAGAGACTGAGCCTATGTCATAGTTGATTCTCTAATACCAGGATGAACAGTTTTCAGGAGAATCATGCCTACTGAATCAACTGCCAATAATACAGGGAAGATTTTAGCATGGTTTTAGAAGATGGAGAGAAAGGACTTATGAAGTAGAAGATACCCATCCCTTCCCCAACCAAAATAAACAACACAGTAGCAAATACTTCTCTATTTCCAATAAAGAGACTGACATTAAATACAATCTGTTTCTTGGCTTCCTCTGCTCTCAACTACATCTAGCTTGTTATTTGTGAAGTAATTTGAGATTATCCTCAGAAGTTCCCTAAATGTCTTGTGGTATAAAATGATTACCAATACTGGGATTTAAAAGTGCTTTTATAGGTGGTAAACTGGAGGGCTGATATAACCTGAAGTAAACAGCACTGCTGTCTTCTTTGAAAGGTAATTAGAAAGCCATTTTGCTCTGACAGTGGAGAGTCTGATTCAAGAGAATAGTTTCTGCTCTCTTGAGGGGCCAAACAAACTAAATATGTGATGAAATACAGCTGTGGCACTCTTTGAACCTTCTCACTGGAAAATCTGGAGAGAAACTGGACATACAGAAACTTTTAATTTGAAAGCCCTTGTGCCCAGGACCCCTGTCTCAGTGCCAGTCCATCCCTGGAAGAGCAATGATGCAATGCAATAATTCAGCACTGTCCATCACGTGACCATGGCTGGTATGCTCCCTGGGTTCTACCTGGGATGACCAAACGGTACCCTTAACCTCCACAGAACACCCACTTCCCAAAGACACATTATCCTGACAATTAGGATCTAATGCAATGGTTCTCCCACCGTGGGCGCAGACCAGCATTATTAGCATCACCCACAAACTCATTAGAAATGCAAATTCTCTGCCTTTCCCCAGGCCCACTAAACTCTGAGGGTAGAGGAGCCCAACAATTTATGGTTTTAGGAGTCCTCCAGGTGATTCTGATCCCACTAAACCTTAAGAATGACTGTTCAATAGTCCAATTAACACATCATTACAATCATTTATTCCTGGTGTGTGAGCCACCCCTTCCACTCCCCACATTTTCAAGAGTAATTATTTCATGCTATAGTGAATTTGAATTACTATCAGCATTGATGAACAATTCAAGGTTTCTTTTCAAAATATCTCATTTTTGAGGTAGAGGGCTGGGAAATCAGACCTTGCATCAGGTGAAACACTGAAGTTTAATTAAAATAATGCAAAACCAGCAATAGCTGCCCTGCTGTGAAGCCTACGTTTGTACTTAATGATGTAGGTGCTGTTTTAAAGATCAGCACGAGAGAAGTACCCATGATAAATATGATGCAGGTGCACCTGGGATGTTACTTTCTTTTTTTAAATTATCTAATCTCAAAGCCTTATGCAGCTGAACCATTCAATGAGTGGACTGCACACACTATTTGGGATTTGAAGAGACAATTGGGCTCATATAAGTTCTTTGTATTGGGAATCACATAAGTGAGAAATTCTCTTTTAAAATACACATATTTGGGATAGCAATGCAGACAGTTCACTTACCAGTGGATAGTAATGTAACTATTCTAATCCTTATTTTTCATGAAAATCAGCCACTCTTAGACAAGGCAGATGTGTTAAATCAATTTAGGAAGGCAATTTACTATGATGAGGTTGTTAAAGAGTCAAACGGAACATCAGGAAATTTATGCAAATATTTTTGGGAATTTGTTCTGAGTATGCAAATGCTATATAATTAGTTATCATGCTTTTCATGCAAAATTAAATTTGCTATAATAACGAATCACACTCAAGAATAAGGCTAGTTAACATGAAAAGAACCCTCATTTTTATGACTGAAAGACTGCAAATTGAGGGTAAATTGCAGGTGAATCTAATTCCAGCCTTCAGGCTTCATTCTGGTCAAATAAAACCAACTGCAACAAGAGGTGGGAGGGTTCTCTGTCTCTGGACAGCACTTGTATAGATGCAAAAATCACAAGAAGTAGAAGCAATGGAGCATTCTGCTTTTTTGACTAGGCTGTCTCAGCTATCATTAGCCAGATACTCTTTTATCCTCTAATTATTTTGGAAGGACTCAGTGCTATCATTTAATATTTATCAGAATAACAAAGCCAAACTTCTATTTTGGAGTGTCTCTAAAGTCTAATTACTGCTTAGTCCCTTCCTACCCCAGGCTGCCAATTTGGAGAAAATTTGGACTTCCACATGTTGGCTCTTCCTGCCTCACTCTGTAAATGTCCCTACTAGTCGGGGGGCTCTCTAGACCTCCTCTTGCTGTCAAAGTCCTATGTCTGTTATATTTGCCAGGCTATATAAGAATTAGGCCCTTTATGCCTCCTGGCCACTTGTAGCCCGCTCCCATTTGGCCAAGACTGAGACATTTCACATAGCATGAAACTTCCAGTAATAACACTGGAGAAGTCCTGAGCAAATCAGGTGAGTTAGTCAGTCTACCACAATCACACATTTCCCCATGCCTCCCAGGCTGTTTGCCCAGTCCTGTGGGTGTCAGTTTTCCCAACTATACTTCAAATTCCTCACTGGGAGTAGGCTCAGCCCTAACCTCTAGTGCTATGGGCTAGCTCTATCCCCAAGAATTGTGTATGCTCATTTGCTATCCACTAAAGAAGCGGAGGCTCCTTTCAGTAAGTCTGATCGCTGAACCATGTCTTGCCTTATCCCAGGTAGACTGCTCAGGAATAAAGGGGTTTCCAGCTGCCTGAGGACTGACAGAGGGCTCCTACTGTCACCTCCCCAGATCAGAGCCTCAAAGACACCAGTTTGCCTCATGTCCACCATCCTCCGCCCCCCACCCAATCTGTGATTAGACTCAGGGTCCTTCAGTGGGACAAGCACTTTACCTAGCTTAGGCTCAGTTATATTCTTGCTTTATACCTACTCCACACTGGATCACTGTGGCCATCCCAGGTTTATTACCTAAACATACCTTGCAACCTACTATTAAAAGTGAAGGCTGCACCTGAACATTCATGTTGTCTTTTCCCAGAGGATCACAAAACACTGTTGCTATAGAATCTTGAGTTCTCAGCACTTTGTCATACTAAGCTTACAATGACAAAACCAGGTTTTAGTAGCATGATTTTAGGAAAAAGAAAAACCCAAAGCCATACATTTGAAGACCACATCTATCCCTTACACTGAAAAGACAGACATGGTAGAGATATTTTATAAAAGAAGAGAAAAATGGGAAATGAATACCTGACTGCCCACAGAGACGTCCAGTTTCTGTTGTGGCTGGCTGTTAAAAGTAACTGACTCCACTGGTTTCAATAAATAGCTCAATCACCTTGTTCTTGCTAAAGCCCAAGCTCAATAATTCAATATTCCCTAGCCACATACAATGCATTTAACCCTTTTCTTCATTATCCCGCTTAAGCTAAAAGAACAAGACAAAACACAAACAGGAAGATAGCCAGATGAACTCGTAATTCCAAAACAATATCAATTTAATTCACTCCATTTGCTAGTACTGCCTTCTCAACTACGCCTTGTCTTAGCTCAACATTAAATTAGGTAAAACTTAATATTCATACAGCTTGGCCCACATCAAAAATTGTATTCCTATAAAAATTTGCATGTTTCTAGTTTTTATACATTTCATACTTTGTCTTATAAGTCATTTTGTAAAGTGAGTGTCAGGCCTACATTTGTCATTTTTGTAAAGCCCATCTTATAGATAAAAGTTTATTCAGCAGAAAGGCTAATAGATTTTATTAATAGGCATAGTCTTTCTAACCTGTACAAACACCAGTAGTTAAGTCAAATACTTTTGTACCCACTATGCAAATAGTGCTCCGCTAAAAACACCATTAGCCTAGGAGAATGAGACAAAGCGCAGATGCAAAAATGTTCTATGCAATAAATTACACAGACATTTTACGGCATAAAGGTATCATTTGCGATTGAGATCCAGAGGCAGGTAAAAATCAAAGCTTAGAGAGTGAGCTTATGAGAAGATAATTGATAAAGTACATTTTATATGAGACTTTATTTTCAACACTCTGTAATGAAGTTTGCTCAATTATCTTTTACAACATACCAGTAAAACAGCGTGTCTGTCTCAGTGTTGCTGATGAGAACCCGGGCTCAGAGAGTTCAAGTAACAGTATCTGAGTGGGTAGTTGAAAACACAATGTTACACTAAATCATTAAAAGTAAAAGTTGAAAAATTATCTTTTCTAGTAGTTTTCACTGCCCTAGGACGCGTAGAAATCCCCTACGACGCAAAGAAGCAATGTGGACCTGGACTCCTTTGGGTCTATTTCCTTATTTATAAAATCAGGAGATGAGGCCAGATCAGTGGTTAGCAAACCACTAGTATCACCTGGAGAGCTTGCTAAAACAAACTGCAGGGTCCCACCCCCAAGAATTTCTGATTCAGCACATCTGAGGTGACACCTGAGAATTTGCATTTCTAACTGTCAGGTGAGGTGGATGTTGATGCTGCTGGTCCAGGGACCCACTTTAAGAACTAATCAAATCAGAAAAAGCAAGCAAAAATTGTTAAGATTGTGTCTGACACAAAGAGAGATCTCAGCACACATTAGCTCTATGGATCATGGAAACAATTTACATATCATATTGCACTTTTGCCTCTCACGTTTTTGTTCCAGCTGCTAGCATTAGCATTTCAGGGTTTTCCTCCTCATCCTTTGTTGGAGAAGCTGATGACGTTAGCAAGGGTTGGATAAAGGTAATGCTAAGGCGGGGGTTAGGCTGTATTAAAGAGGGGAGAATGATTATATGCAAACTATACAACTGGTTCCTAACATGAGTTAATGGATAAAATGCAAAATCCCTGCCCTTCAGTGTGTACCAGCTCTCATTAGTGCCAACTGCATCTCAGGGCAGGCATACCTTTCTCCTGTGCCACCTATGTCCTCAGCATACAGTTGCAGCAGGGGATGGGGACACTATTGGCAGCCAAATAAATGGACAGAACCACTGAAGTTGCCTGGGGAATCTGACAGAGAGGTAAACTGAATTGAATCACTCTCCCAGCCAGAACCACATTTGTAAAGGCCGAGGCTCTGTGGACACCTGTTATAAATCAAGCAATTCCTAATGTTTTCCTACAAGACCTGAGCCTCTTTGGCTGATCTCAGTTTCTCAGTGTAAGAAGCATTTGTCCCACCCAAGGCCTGGCGTCAGCAATTTGGTATTATGTCCCAAGAAATTCCCCAAAACTCCTAGGATAGCACAAAGTTGTCCTAGCTATGTGTGATAGACTCTGAGCTCCAGACAGAAATACTCATTTCCAGGTTCAGCTTCTAAAAATACCTGCTTTCACACACACACACACACACACACACACACACACACACACACACATGTCCTTTGGCCCCAGGAGGTTTCCAAATCACAACCAAAGTCTGAGATGAAAACTTTGAGAAGAAGGCTAGACCACATGAAATTTCCCTTACCTATCCCGGCACAAGCCAGAACTGGATGAGGCACAAACCAGGCCTGCTGTGCAAACAGACGGATTCCACCTCTGGGGATGGCTCAAGGGGATCATAAACACCTCACTTTGAGAAGGCAGGAGGCCTGAGTGGCATTTAGGTTTCACTGAGGCTTATTTTGTGAAAGCAAAACTGACTCACTGAGAAAACATGTTTTAAATATTTACTTGGAATTACACAAAAATTATTTTAAATGATTTGTTTTTTTCAGAAGTAGGAAAGTCTGTTTCATAGCCAGCTGCTGAGTCAGACAGAATAGCCAGAAAGACTTTAGGAAAACTTCAGCCTCCCTGTGCCCTCTGCAGTTGTGAGACTGGGAGATGTGCTTCTGAAACCCAGGCAAGTTGCTGAAGCACAAAGTGGAATTACCAGAATTTCCTCTAAAGTTTTCACTTAACGTGTCACAAAGAAGGCCTGATTTCAGACAAATAAAAGTTTGTTGCAGAGTCACACATGAACACCAGTTGTAACTCAGTAAGAAAAAAATATGTATATTCTAAAGCATACACTGTATGCCAAGTACTTATTTTTTGGAGATGGAGTCTCGCTCTGTCACCCAGGCGGCAGTGCAGTGGCACAATCTCAGCTCACTGCAACCCCCACCTCCAGGTTCAAGCAATTCTCCTACCTCAGCCTCCCAAGTACCTGAGATTACACGCAACCAGCGAATTTTGAATTTTTAGTAGAGACAGGGTTTCACCATGTTGACCAGGCTGGTCTCGAACTCCTCACCTCAGGTGATCCACCTGCCTCGACCTCCCAAAGTGCTGAGATTACAGGCAAGAGCCACTACGCCTGGCCTGCCAAGTACTTTTAAAATGTATTTATCTGATTATTCACTTGAATTCTTCTGAGCACCTGTTATGTGTAGTGCTAGGAGCTGTTGGATATAATTGTGATGAAAATGGACAGTGTCCTCTTCCATCACTGCCATATTCAACCTTTACAACTACCTGGGAGGAAGGCACTGGAATGCAGAACCATAGCTTTACCACATTAAGCTACTTTCCTAACATTCAGGGAAAGAGCCAGAGAAATTCGAACCAGGCCTTTGTGTCTCCAAAGTGTGTGCTCTGGCCTTCAGGGAAAGATGGATCCAAACATAGAGTAAGAAGAAAACTAGATGACTGCAGCTTATGAAGATAGCATTTATATACTCCCTTGAGTACCTACATAAACCTGAAAATAAGCTACTCTTCTAACAGAAATTGGCATTCCTTTTTGGTACAGGGACTTTTAAGATGTTTCCTGAGGGATTTCCTTGTACTGCTACTCACTTTTATTTCAACCCTAGCCTTCCCTAAGCTCTTGCATCTCTAGTTTCTACAGCCTACCATATGCTGGTTTTAGGGGGGTTGCATTGTTCAAAGCTATTATTGGATACATGCACTGAACATTTGTTATTTTTGAGTATATCAAGCCCCCTTCCTTGGCAGGATCACTTCTCCCCAGCTCTGTGCACTCCACCTGCTCCCAAAGTGGAATTTGTGACCCAAATGAAAGCCAGTTAAAAGATCACATTTGAAGGAGATGTCAATTGGTTCAATGATAGGCACTGGACCCTGTCAGAACCAATGAGACTAACACAAGAATGGAATCTCTGCTAGCCTTGGCCTCCCACCTTCAGCATTTGAGTACTCACACCTGGACCCATCGTACATTGTGTTTGGATATGACCCCCTTGTTAAAAATGCTTGCAATGTTCATTTTTGCCTGATGTCATCAAAAAGAAGTTGTTGATGGTATGTGCTGGAGTTGGTAAAGCTGAAACTACCCAAATGGCTGTCACTAGAGGGCCAGTAATGATGCTGTCTTTCAGCACTCATAGTTAATACATAAACAGAATCATTCAGCATTCTGGATGGTGAGCCAGGGATGAATTGCTCAGCACTTCTGGCAGAGGAACAGCAACCACTCAGGATATCCTTGATCGAAAAACAACAAAGCCGGTCACAGAGCTGGTAAATTGGGGACAGTCAGAGTAAGAGTCCTGTAACAGCAGAGAACAGTCCTCCCTTCCCTCGGAGACATTTTCCAGCCTTCATTTGAAATGCTTCGCAGAAACCTGGAATTCTGGACGTTATGGTTACTAATATAAAGGCTCCTCTCATTCCACGGCTCTCATCTTCACTGACCTCTAGCTCATCTCTAATGACCTGTTACAGCCTTAACATCACTCACAGAGCAGGATTTAATGACTTATCTTTGATACCTCTTCCTGCATAAAGTCTACAGCATCCTGGCTCCTCACAGTGGAGTGCATTCACCAGAAACAGCAGCACTTCCTGGATGCTTGCTGGAAAAGCAGCATCTCAGATTCCACTTCAGACCAACCAAATCAGAATCTGGCCAAGAACTGGCTTCTAACATACTTCCAGCTGCTGCTGCTGCCGCCAGCCTGGGAACCACATTCTGAGTACCAGGAATGTAGATTTCAGCGTTTCCTAACCCTATTGATCATAAGTTCGGTTGGGGAGCTTCTTCAAAATACCCGTTTCTGGGCACAGCTTCAAACCCTCTTAATCGGAATCTTTAGAAAAGGGACTTTGGTATTTACAGCCAGCCCAGGTGATTCTTGTGGATGGGCAAACAGAGAAAACACTGGGAATCTAATTTAGAGTTCCGGGCCGAGCTCTCAGCTGCCTGCTCTTCTCCTGCCTGAATTTGTTGCTTAACAGATGGAAGCACAATACCGCTCCCACTAGGGCTGTTTCTTTTTCCCTTTTGTTCCTCCAAAGACTTGCTACCAAATGCTGTGTCTTCAGCATCTGGAATTGTTTTTTCCCTTCTCTCTACGCAGTTAGGTATGAAAGGACCTTGGAAGGATTCAAATCCCAATTCTAGGCAAAGATATGTTAATGGTCACATCCCAGTGGCAATGCTGTCTAATGTTAGTGTTTTGAAGACAAAATGCAGGTTGCTGGCCCTGGTTGTTCTGCAGGTTGTATCCTTAATACACTGGTCGGGCTGAGTACATAAATTTTCTTGAGACTTACAAAATGTAAGAACAGTGTTAGTAATGGAAGAAATGAATAAAAATAACTCTCTCCATCTAAGATGTAGGAAAACAGTATTTGTTAAGGTTTTCTGTATCTCTGAAAAACTGGTAAATATATTTAATATAGTTGCCTAAAATTCTCAGAACCTTTGTTAAGTGCTTAAATATCTTTCCTTCCTTAGCCTTGGATTCTTTATAACATAGTAGCAACATGAGTACCTGCAGGGCTTCTCCTGTGAAGACTAAAAGTGAATGTGTAAGACCAATGGTTCTCAATGGGGGATGACTTTGTATCCCAGGATACACTGTTGGCTGTCATACCTGGAAGAGAGGGGCTGGTACTGGCTGCTAGTGGGTAGGGGCCAGGGATGATGCTAAGCATCCCACAGTGCCCAGGACATCTTCCTTCACAAAGATTATCCAGTCCCAAATAGTGCCCCGGTTGATGTAGACCACATACTCACCACGTCTTCAGAGCTTAATGATTATCAATCTGCCGTCTCTCTACCAACATCTGGCCCCAAGTTACCTGATTGCTGAACCAAGATTTGAAACAATGTTCCTCTGCCTCCAAAGCTGTATTCTTTTCATGCCAACATGCTGACTCCCACTGGCAGCAGACTATGGTCATTTTTTCATGTTGATTTATAGGAGGTGCCGCGAATTGCAAATCCTGTTCTCAGTCCCCCAAATTCGCGGCATGTCCACTCTCATTATGTCATTTTCAGATGGAGAATAGAGAGGGTTGAGGCTTGGGGGAACAAGAAAGCACAATATACAGAAACTTGACATAGACTGGGATTTTTATCTATCTTGTTTTAAACAGAGCAACTGAGCTCTTATGAGAGTCAAGATATTTAAAACAATACATTTTAGGGGAGAAAAGCTGAAGACTCAGCTACAGAGGCAGAAGTAGAAGTAGGCTGGAAGAAACTAACAATTTCTGATTTGTCCTGCCACCAGATAGAGCTCCTGGAGTCTCCACTGCCTGGGCAGTCCCTGACATACTTTGAGAGCCAAAGTGTTAAATATTTAAGAGCACTTGATAATGAATACATAATTGAAGCATGGGAAAAATCAGACACTGTGAAATTGATTATGATGTTGGTAACAAGGAGTGAAAGCACCTAACCTATTTGGTGAGGTCCGCAGATCCATCTACGAATGAAAAATATATATAAATATTATTCAAAGGGTAGACTAGCTGCAGTGCCTCATGTTTAATTTAAAATGCACTTGCATTTCAACCTCAGATGAGAAGTTCTGAAATGTCATGAAATGCTGGGAACTTTCATGGAAAGAAAAACTTGCAGCAATCATAATATTAGAATTTGCTTACCCTAGGGTGTCCATAATCTTAGGACAAAAAATACCCTTTATGTGGAAATACCCTGTAGTTACTAGGAGCCTTTTATTCTAAAGAAAAAGAAAGACAATAAAAAGGAATTCGTTTTAAGGAGGCGTTTAGAGTTTCCTTTAACTGTTTCCTTTACCCACATAGCTTGCCATTAATTCTTCTCTATGAAGCTTTCAGAAAGAGGAATCCGATTTTCCACCGAGTGGCTGAAGAGGGATGAGAGTGGAACACTTAGGCGACTCCGAGACGGAGGCTTGGCTGACAGCAGCCATCCAGATCTGGGTCTGCTTCCTGTCTCACCTCATAAGTTATTCCCACCTCATAGTCCACAGGCTTGTGGAGGGGGCACGGGACAACCTGGGGACAGCCATGTGGACAGGGAGCAAGCGGGGAGGGGCTGGGGAAAATGCTTAAAAGAAGAGGGAGTACCAAGCATGCCTTAAATATCTCACAGGTTTCCAATTGGCCTAGCAAAAGAGAAATAACAGAGATGTATACAGCAGAGCTCTAGGTGGAATTTACGTACCAAGGATACCATGGGTCTTAATAAAGAAGAGCTAAGTGTTATGGAAGAGAAAAAGAGAATAAATCTGACAAAAGGTAGGGGGTTGAAAGATTGGCAAGGCGTTTGGAAGGAAATAGAAAGGGTGGATGGGCTGAGCAAATGAGCAAACTATATAAGCCCACCGGAATTGTCAAAATTAAGGTTAGACACGAGGGAGAACATTTGTGTCATGACACCTTGAAATAATTAATATACGAATTAATTTACTCATCACATCCAATGCTGAGACAGATTATGTACCCTTTGTAATTCCTGAACTCTCCAGAATTTTAGAAACACTAAAGAAGACAAAGGCCCCCCACATAACTGTACCTCAAACATGAGAAAAAGCTGTGGTTTCCCAAGACCTCTCTTCTGTCCAACTTCATGAAGTCACCTGTAGAAATCTTTTAAAATAGAGATTCTGAGAGATTCTTCTGGTTTGTGAGGAATTTGAGTTTTTTTAAAGGCTCTCCAGTTATACCCCTGAACAGTAAACTTTTACTAGAGGGGCCAGTAGCTAAGACACTACAAAAAATACAGAGTGTAATACTGAGTATTATTTTCCAGAATTTGGAGGGAATGTGGCCAAGAAAGCAATTTTTTCTCTTTTTCTTTTTTTGAGACAGGGTCTCACTCTGTCACCTAGGCTGGAGGGCAGTGGTTCAATCATGGCTCACTGCAGCCTCCACATCCCAGGCTCAAGTGATCCTACTACCTCAGCCTCCTGAGTAGCTGGGTTTATAGGTGTGTGCCACCATACCCAGCTAATTTTTTTTTGTAATTTTTTTTTTGGTAGAGATAGGGTTTCACCATATTTCCCAGGCTGGTCTCAAACCTCTGGGCTCAAGTGATCTGCCTGCCTCAGCCTCCCAAAGTGCCGGGTTTACAGGGATGAGACACCATGCCTGGCTTACATTGTTTTTTTCTTATTAAATGTATCAATAATTTTTTGATTAAAAAAAAGGACATGTTTGGTATTGCCTTTTAAAAATACATGTTGTATTTTTAAAATGCTTTCAATGTTCATTTAATTGCAAGCATATAATAAAATATCCATTAATAAAAAGAAAAGGAATAGTTTGCAAGTCTCTTAATTTTAACTTTATTTGATATATAACTTTCTGCATTACATGATATTAGTAGCAACTAAAAAATACTGAGGGCTAGGCACAGTAGCTCATGCCTATAACCCAAGGCTTTGGGAGGCTAAGTTGGGAGGATCGCTTGAGGCCAGGAGTTCAAGATCAGCCTGGGCAACATAGCAAGACTGTGTCTCTACAAAAAATAAAATTAAAAAAATTATCCAGGTGTGGTGGTGTGCACCTGTACTTTCAGCCTACTTGGGAGGCTAAGGAGAGAGGATTGTTTCAGCTCTGGGGTTCAAGTTTGCAGTGAACTATAATTCTGCCACTATACTCTAGCCTGGGCTACAGTGCAAGACCCTGCATTTAAAAAAAAAAAAGAAGAAGAAGAATTAAGCATATACTGTGTTCTAAGCACGTATTAACTCATTTAATACATGCACAGACATACATGCACACACACTCCCACTGTGGCATATACTGTTATTATTATTTTTTAATCTTATGGATTAAAAAATGAGCAAGTATGTGTGCAAAAGTATGTGTGTATATATTGTGAGTGTACGTGTAGTTTTAGTTAAAAGAATAAAAGATATCCTAATTGTCCTTGACTGAAATGGAATTTTTTAGTCTATAATTAATATTCTTATGCTGTGTGATTAAGACTTTTATCAGTTCTTGGGCTGAATATAAATATTTATACTCCTTCTTTGCAGGCAGGTTTTAGTAGTTTAAGATACATTTGTGGAGAGGGTAAAAGATGAATGGCAAACACTTGATGGATTCTTCTAAAGTTTAACATTAATGACTAAACAACATCATCTGATGACTTAGCAACTCAAAGACAATAAAACATAACTAAATCTGTCAATTAGCATTTTCATCTTCTCTCCCAACAGAGCTTAATGGCATCTCTAAAATGCAATTTTCAACCCAGAGCTCTTTGACATTTTCTATTTCCTCCTGCGTTCCTCTCCCGTTGCTCCCGTTATGACTGAGAGCAGCAGCATGTTCTGCTCCACAGTGGCAAATGCATCACCTGCCACTGAAAGGAAAGCAATTATTCTGTCCTCGCTAAATCTCAGGGATGACTTGGGTACTGCTTTTCCACTTAAGTGCATAAACAGCCATCCCAGGACCTGTTTTAAGTGGCTGAACCTTTGCAACAGCAGCTGGGCTACAGGTTGATGTCACCTGAGGTGCCCATTAAAGATGGGGAAAGCTGCCAGACAAGAATGACTTCCAGTAACTACAACTCCTCCCTGGAGGAAGCATGCCACATTTCCACACACAAAGTGACAAATAATGACTGCGAAGATAGCATTTTGCCTTTCTGTTCCTGGTCCTTCGGTTTGAGGACAGCGACCCTGGTGTGGAGGTTAGGCTGTTTCTTGGATGGGTTTCCAGCTGGTGGGAGGGGATACTATTTACACAACTGTCAGGAATTACAGTTCTTCCTCTCTCAGGCAGCTATGTTTAGCTCACATGTGTGTCGCACATGTGTAGACCCCTAACAGCACCATCTCTGAACTGTCAAGAAAGGAGATTCCGGGTGATGAGAAAAAGTGTGTCCTCAATGAGACTTCAGAGAGCACCCTAGAGCTTTACATCTAATGAGGACATCTAAATTGTTTCTCTAAGCTTCAGTCAAGTGCTCTGAGAAAACAGGCTCAATATAACATTTCCTCTTGAGTTATTTTTAAATGCACCTTTGTTTTTTTCACTGAGCTAAAGAAATTGCCTGATAAACACCATCAAAGCACCAAACGAAAGATTCCATTCTAAATAAATATGGCAAGACTCCGTTAACCAGAATCCCACTCTCTAATGCACCCAATTAACCAGAATCAGGTTCAATGCCTCATTTTTAGAATAAAAAATCAATACTTAAGAGCCTATAATAATTTCAGCCAAAAAAATAAAACCCCACAAAATGTTTGGATCTTTTTATGCAGCCAATTGTCTCAATGGTGCATTTTCTATCTACCTTTTTATACAGAAAATTAGGTTTTAGAATAACGATTTTGAGGCAATAATCATACAGTCAATATATAAACATATAATTGTTGGCATGCTTGTGCTTAAGACTTGAATGTTTTAGAAAATATGTCCATGGTATTTGAAAATAACATTTTTAAGGATTCTGAGATTAATGATAAAAATAGAAATTTATGTTCATCCCTAGAAAATTAAGTGCTTCTTTTACCCTGCTATTTTCTCTGCTTCTAGAGGAGGTCTGGAAGCTTTCCTTCACTTCACAGATGGCTAACCCGAGGTAGGAGGTCAAATGACTTGCTCAGAGCAAGACAGCATGTCAATACCCAACACAAGATTAAACACCAGAGCTGTGGACTGAGCCCTTCATGGGCACAGCCATCACTGTACAGATGTACTGCTTAACACCACTTTTCCGAAATGTTCCCTTTGGAGGGAAATTTCTGGTCTCAAAAACTGAAACCTTGATTACCCAGCGATGGGACTCCTTGCCAGCTCTTTTTTGAAATAATTATGAATCTAAAACTTGCTCTTCGTCTCTCTGAACTTTCCTTTAATGTTCACTGGCAGAATGAATACAAAGCCTCTGCAAATTAAGTCATCCCAGAATTAGTTCAGAAGTGCACTTTCTATCACTCTGACTAGCAGCTCCTGGAGATTCATAGGAGATCGGGAGTTAATTCTTTTCAGAGTTGCTCCAGGCCAAAAAGCAGGGGATGATGATGTTTAGGTACTTTTCTCCCTCTTTTTTAGATAAATCCCAGGGCCTGAAGTCTGAAGAGGTCATTAGTCAGCAGATGGTATTATACATTGGAAGAGGAAAGGCTATGGAGTCACTGGGGGCTGTGTTTGAAGCCTAGCTTGGGGCCCTTAATGCATTAGCAATGAGTGTTAATGCTCTCTGCTTCCTTCCATGACTAGGAAAAGCCATGCCCTTGATGAGCACAACAAATAGAGTGTGGAAGTGAAATCACATGGAAAGACTCAATAGTCCCACATTTCTACAGCTACTATCCACATTAGCCACACTCTGTCAACTTGTCAGCCACCACTGAATTACTAGTAGAACTGAGAGTGGTGGCGATCTAGCATCTTGCTACTTTCTTTCAACACTTTCCATAATCATATCTAAGTCCTTAGAGCCTATCAGATTGCATTGCTGAACACCATGCTACAGAAAACTTCTCAAATCTCCTTTGCCACGGTGTTTATATCGTGTTTATTTTGCTCACCTACATAATGAGGGACTGCACTGGGTGTTGTGTGGAACTGAAAGTGATTCACACACAAGGAAGGTGCTTGTTTCAGCAGCACATGTACTAAAACTGGAAGCTACAGAGAAGATTTGGATGGCCCTGTGCAAGGATGACACCCAGGTTTATGAAGCACTCCATTTAAAAGGGAAAAAATTAAAGACACAAGGGAGGACCTTGCAACCTCCCATGTGCATACAGAGATCTAGGCACTGTAATAAAGGCTATAGGAGGGACTCAGTTTGCTGGGAGAAGAAAAGACAAGGGAAGAAGGCCATTAGTAATCTGTTGAGAGATGGTTTATTTCAATGGTTATAAGTGTGGATGCTGGAGCCATCCTGTCTGGATTCAAAGCGTGGCTCTGTGACTTAATGACCATTTGACCTTGGCCAAGTCTCTCAGCCACTTTGTGTCTCAGATTTCTCATCTGTAAAATGGGGATAATAATAATGATTCCTGTTTTATAGGGCTTTTAAGAGGATCATGTGAATGAATACATATAAAGCTGGTGCTATGTCATATTCATTTCTTTTGAAAACTGAATTGGCAGTGCTCATGGTGGTGGTAGTTTAAAGTATGTGTCGTGGAGAGCATGCCATGTGACAGATGCTAGCTTGGGCACTTTTACGTTCATAATCTTATTTAATAGAATCTTCTCAGCAAATAGATATTATCACCCAGATTTTAAAAGCTATTGATCATGAGAGTTGGATGTGCTGTCTGACACTTCATAGCTGGAGAGTGGCCAAGTGGAGATTCAAGAGCATGACTGTCCAGCTCCCAAGTTCATGCTCCTTCTGTCCCTCCACACTACTTTTGACCATTTCTCTGTATTTACATATAAAAAGAATTTCCTTGCACTGAGTATATGTAGATTGGGCTTGGTTATCAAGCTGTTCTCCAGTCATAACTATCCCCTTGAAGGAGGCTGCTGCCTGTTTTAAAGGTGGAATGACAGTAATGAAGCATGTGGAGCAGCAGATGCCCTGCCAGAAAATAATTAGCAAAATTCCTAATTTAGGGTGCCCCTCACACTGCTGCAGTGCAGGAAAACAGTGAATGGATTGATGTTAGATTTTTTTTTATCTTGGTAAGAAGGATCAGATCAGCTCCTTTACAGTATGTGGCTGAGCTGAGTCTCTACTATGAATCAAAGAGAATAGAAAACCAAACACAGGTCCATTACTTGGGGTCATTCATTACCTTCTTTAACAATGATACACGTTTGCTGAGTGCTAATTGTGTGATATTCATTGTGCTGTTTGCATAAAATGTCTTCCTTAAGTTTCATATGGCCCAATGGTGCAAGCATGCTGTCATTCCCATTTTATAAGTGCCCAAATCTAGACACGGAGCAGTAAAGTAATTTGCCCAACCTTTGCTGGTATCCATGAAATGTCTCAGTGGTATTAGGATACAAATGTAGGCAATCTACTTCTGACCTATAATCACTGTGTTACAGTTTCTTACCCTTCTCACTCTTAATCAAAGCAAAAAACATGACTTGGAACAATTTGCTACACTTGACAACAGAAATATAAGCCAAATCTGAATTATTAGGCTGCTAGTAATTCTTCTTATTTGACTATTAATTGGGTGTTTTAGCTGGGCTGGGTGTACCTTTTGCCTTCCTCTAGTTGGATAATTGCAAGCAAAGATTTTGGATATTATCACTCTTGTACAAAGAGAGCTAGAAGTCAGCAATTATACAAATCCCCTTAATCCTGTATGTATTTTACCTGCACTGTAAATCTCTTCATTTTAAATCTGCCACTTGTTCTATAAAAAATGTACAGACTAAGAAACCACAAAAAAGTTAAATAAAAATTTTTGCCTAATGATATATTGATTATGCATACATATCCTTACTTTTACATATTCTATGTTGCCATTAAAAGACCCATTAAAAGCTGAGTTCAAATAATTATTCACTGCTCACATTACTATTATAATCAATTGCCTATTATGAAAATTATTTCCATCTTTAGGAATTACTTTTCTAAGTGAAGTAATTAGAACTGATATTTTATTTTCTATTTCAGTTCCAAAAATTGATTTTATATGCTAATCAGAGTGTGAAAATTGGGACATAAATTTTATAAACAAAATGAATGGCTAGTCAGGCTTCCTATTTGACACTTTATGCAGCATTTGTTGTTTTTCAAGGCATTTGCTCTTGAAAACACACTGCTGATCATTATATCTGTCAGAACTAGGTAGAAGAAATTTTCCATTTTAGAGTCTCAAGTATCTGAAATTCCAAGAATTAAGAGGTGTGGGCCTTCAGTCAGTCCAGAGGGTTGGAAAATCACACCTTTTGTCGACTAAAATAGTCATCATTTCTTAGAGCCCCAAGAGAAAAGCAGAGCAAAGATAGGTACCATTTACCAATTGTCTTGAGTGTGCCTGGTATTAAACTCCTGACATATATATGTTTTGTCTATTCCTTATAGTTATCTGGCTAGGTAGTTACTGTTATTATTCTTACAAATAAGGAAGCAGACTCAGACTAGGAATTCAATTTGTAATCTATCACACACCAAGTAAGCAGCTGAGTTGGGAATCAATCCCAGTCTGCAGGTTCACAAGGCCATGTTTTTCCTTTCCTTTAACCAGGCCAAGTGCAAACAGCTGAAGTGAATACATTTCAGCACAAGGATTGAGCTTCATGATGATTTTGTCCTTTGGCACAAATGTCTTGGTAAGGTTTCAAAAGAAAGTTAATGCCCTCACCTGGTTTTTTATGTGATGATGAATTGTAGAGGAAAATACAGGAAACCACAGGTTGAAGATGCATTTAGAAGCAAAACCACAAATACTATTTTTACATATATTGCTGGAATTACGAGGTGAAATTAAAGAATGAACCAAATTTGGTAAAACAAGATGGTAGTCTCAATTCCAGCTAAGCTAATAAGAAAATGGGAAATTTTAAACACCTTCCCTATCTGGGGCTGAAACATCTCATTTGTAAAATGAAGGGTTATGCTCTTTAGGTAAGAGTTTCTCTTTTTGCTACAGGGGTGGCTGATAAGGTTGATTTCATCTCTAAAAGTGACAGAGAGCAGGCTTCTGTTTGGCAGAGGTACATCCCTACTGGGTTTCACTGCTACAGGAACAGAAGGGACACTCATTAAATACTGTCACCCTATTTTGTCCCCATGATCCTAGGTGTCTATTAGAGAGACATAAGTGACATTTTTGTAATAAATACCAAACAATGAACATTTAGGGGCTTGGCCAAAGATTGACAAACTTCCTGTAGCCCTAGCTAGAACTCAGGCCTTTTTTCCATTTGCTTTCTGATCCCCACTCTTCCTCATTTTATCATCATAAAGGACACAACTTAAAAATATGCCAATAGGACAATTTTAATTTTTCACATAGTATATGGACCCACACTCAGCACACCTGGCTTTAAATCCAACTGCTGCTATTGTGTAGCTGAACTCCTTAACTTCCTCTAAATTTTTCTGGCCTTGGAGTCCTCATTGGCTTGAGATTTCTCATCCTTTACGCTCCAAATTCAGGACAACTTGAGATGCAGGCTTATAGAAGTAGTAACTACCAATCTGGTGCTCTGCACTAATGCTCTGCTAAATGCCTGTGCTATAGGGATGAGTTCTCATCAGTCTGATGTAGAAATAATTTCTCTCATTATGATGGGGTTAAATTCATACGTTACCCCCAGTACTTTAGAATGGGGTTATATGTGGGGATAGGATCTTTAAAGAGGTAATTATGTTCAAATAGGGTGGTTAGGGTGGGCCCTAATCCAATGTGACTGGTATCCTTGTAGAAGAAAAGATTAAGACATTACCAGAGAGAGACACACGGATGCACAGAAACATGACCATGTGAACACACAGCAAGAAGGTGGCCATCTGTAGCCAAGGGAGAGGTTGCAGAAGCCCAACCTGCCTACATGCTGATCTGAAACTTCTAGCTTTCAGAATTGTAAGAAAATGAATTTCTGTTCTTTAAGCCGCTCACTGTGGCACTTTGTTATTGGTAGCCCTAGCAAACAAATACACTCATTATACCAATAATCAGCCTCCTTGGATAGAACAGACCATTCTTACGACAAATTTCATGCTGTAGCAGGGAATGTATATGTTTAAACAATTTTGTCCCCAAAGTTAATAAACACTATGTAATATGGGCTACACTCAGATGTCTAAATACTTTATTCCTTCAAGTACAAATGTTTGAATCAAATATTCAAAAGGTCTAGATTTTAATATTAGTAAGTAATAGATTCCTGGAATATTTGAAGAGCATGATTGAAGGATAAGCTGAATTATATGGGTTTATTGCATTTTTTGTTTGTTGAATTCAAATATTTGAATGTAATAATTTGGTTAAGAAAAAATATAGCAATTTCCCATGACAGATATTTGGTTTTTAATGCTGTGAAGCAGTGGAGTGAAATTCTCTATATAGAATAACAGCAACATGCTATTCTCTAAGCCTGCCAGCAAATGTTCAAAGATGTAAGGTTCCTATAAAAACATACCAGTTCTAAATGTACATGAATGATTCTGTCATCGCATTCTAACTTCTTAGTAACAGAATATATAAGTAAGCATTCAGAGCCTAAGGTCTTTACTCATATACTAGGAACCTGAATCATGCACCCCCATCTCATAGTGCGGCCTTCATTCTGAAAGATTAAATCCTATTGCACCATCATTAATCAATTCCTTTCATTCTTATAGCATTCCAGCAAAAATAATACAATGAGTATCAGGTTCTTTTTTGGTACTTAAGAAGACAGGAATAGCTGATTTGCTAAAGCAAAAGGCCTGTTATATGGTGTCATCAAGACTAAAACCCAAGTATTTTCTGTTTTAGTCTGAAAAGATTTACTTTCTCTTTCCAAGAGAATGTGCTATGACATATATGCTTTCTTTAAACTATAAGGCCATGGCCAGGCATGGTGGCTGACACCTGTAATCTCAGCACTTTGGGAGGTCGAGGCAGGCAGATCACTTGAGGTCAGGAGTTCGAGACCAGCCTGAGCAACATGGCAAAACCCTGTCTCTACAAAAAAAATACAAAAATTAGCTGTGTGTGGTGGTGGGTGCCTATAATCCCAGGTACTCAGGTGGTTGAGGCAGGAGAATTGCTTGAACCTAAGAGGTGGAGGCTGCAATGAACCAAGATCTTGCCACTGCACTCCAGCCTGGGTGACAGAGTGAGACTCTGTTTCAAAAATAAATAAATGAATAAATAAATAAAAATAATAAAATACAAGGCCACTTTCCCATTTCTATGATCCTGCCATATGATCGGTTATGTGCAGGGAAAAATCAAAGTAATTTCAACAGAATCAATATAATTTAAATTCTTGAGAATTTAACTATCAATTTTCCTTGTTTCTTTCTCCATTCTTATGTTTCTCAGCAACAGAGAGAAACCAGAAGTTGTGTACATTTTAAACAATGAATGTGTCAGAAGAAAGAATATCCTAGAAATAATGAGAAGTTTATGGAACTTTTCTCTTTTGATCTTTAAAAAGAACACAAGGCTAAATCACTGTGAAAAAAATTCTATGAAACAGGTCCCCTGGGCTATGAATCCATGGCCCTGGGCTATTTTTAATAAAGCATATAAACTCTAGGTTGCTTTGGTCTTTGAAGGTCTTTCAAGGATGAAACGATTCCATGACTTTTGACAGTTCAGAATCTTTACGGGTATGAAAGGGACCTAATTGAACAAGTGGGCTAAGTTGCCAGGAACAGCGATGGGGTAGCCATATTTTAACCAAGCATTGTAATATGCTCAATGGCAGCCATTAATTTATTTCTGCCAAGACAGATGGCCTTCTCCTTGATACCAATGGAGAAAAAATAATTAAGGAAACCTTCAGCCAGAATGGAAAAGATAGGCTGTCTTTTGACAAGGTGATTCTTCAGTTTGCAATTAACAACTGATAAAGTGCTATGCATGTTAACTTTGGGGAAGAATAGTTAGTTATTTGAAATACTAATCTCACTTTCTTTCCAAACTGTCTTTCACTGGTATTTGCCCTTTCTGTCCCATCCTGTAAGTAGGCCATACATTTTATAGAAAACAATTTAAAAGAACATCAGTAAATAACAGCTATAATTCTAGAAACCTTTGTGTTGTCCCTGGTTTTAAATATATGGTTTCAGAAGCAAATCCACTGGGCGTTGCTAACAGTAACATGGTTATTTTAGCTTCTGGGTGTTAGAAAGCAAACCTTTGCTCCTATGCCCTGCACACGTTCTCTTGACTGGAATTCTCAAAATATATGATCCCTGGCCAGCAAATTATTATGTTTTAAAATTATTCCAACTGCCATACATATGAAGGATGGCTTTTCATGGGCAAAAGGAAATAATTTAAGAATTACATCAGATCACAGCAGTAGCAAGTTATTCACAACTACCTTGAATTAATTAGCAAATTTTTTTGTAGCTTGGAGGTAACTGACTTTTTGTTTAAGTTGAAGATAATAAATTCTAGCTCACACTTTACTAATGAAAAGCAGCTCTTGGTCTCCTCATGCTGAAGAATGTTGGGAGAACTAATTTCCCCACAAAGGTCCTTTCCTCTGACCAAACTAAGTTTTACCAAAAGAATACATGATATCTCAAACGTTGGAAGACTTAGCCTTCTTTTCTTCCTCTTCTCTTTCCATTCCACAAATGTTTATTAAGACTTCATTTTGCATTAAGTTGGATTCTCTGTAATTGCCATAATAGTCTATTATTTTGACCGACAACAATGGCTCAGGATACCCCTCGACAACATATAAAGAGGAGACAGTAAGATACGTGACATGTCTGCAAAGATCTTCTAAACAAGTTGACAAGCCAAAAATGAAGTAATGAATGACCTATAACAATAATCCTTGATGAACCTAACTTGAATGGCATTAAATAATAAAGGTAATAAGAGTTTGAAGATGGCCTAACTCCCTACTACAAGAGTAAACAGGAATTTCGTTTTGAATGAAGAGATGAATATACATCTTAAAAGTGTATTTGGGAAAACAAGACATTGTATCCCTGAAGCATTCCGTTTCTCATGCTTACTGCACCTGTGTTTTCTTCCTTATCTCAGCAGCCAGCTCACATCCTCAGAAGTGACATTGTTTCCACACTTGTCATGCAACATTGCAAAAACGGTTTCACTTAGGTACTCTTCTAGTCACTTGCTTCATACAGACCACTCTAGCTGTTCATACATCTTTCTAATCAAATTATAATATTTACCAATGACTTTCTTAACCATTGTCAATTACATTAATTCCATTTACCTATGAATGGAATCACTAAGACCATTAGATCAAATAAGTTCCTTGTTATCTCCTACAACCACATTCCATTCTTTTACCCATGGAAAAAAACACTAGAGTATATATACAGCTATAAAGATGTCAGAATATAGCAACATAAAAAATGACCAACTGGGTCAGACCCAGCACCCATCTCTGACTTGTCCTTCTGGAAGTGAGCAGATTTTTTTTTTTTTTGCACTCACACACCTGAAGAACATGACTAATTCCCCTCACTAACAAGAACTCCTTCATGCAATGTTTCTAAGGAGGATAAGGTAGAGCGGACTCTCTTTCTTAGAGGCATATAGTGATGCTCTATGGGGAAGAGAAATACGTAATTCAAAGAATATGTAATTTTGATATTTTATTCATTCCATCCTTAGATCCACACCTCTAAAAATTATTACTCTATTGTACATATTTCTTCTTGATGTCAAGCTCAGTAAATACCAAACTAACTTATCTATTATCAATCTGTTATCTGAGACTGTATCTAAATAATTTAAGGTTATCCATATTTCACAATACTGGTATTCAAATGTCCTCCCAAATTTGCCAACTGTTAAACAAAGTAGCACAGCACCCACCACACTTAGCCACGCTAGATTATCCATCTCTTTACCCGTATCTCTCCACCCGCACTGTAAACGCCTATCTTTCCTGTCTTTACATTTCCAGCACCTGGGACAGAGCTTGGACTTTAAAGTTATATAGAATCACATTAAATTGCCATTTTTGCCACTTAACTGTGGTCTCGTAGCAATTTCATAAGGTTTGACATTATAATTGTAATCCATGACTAATGAATAGAAGAATTTTAAAAAAGGATCTAAACATTCTTTAGGGCTTCAGAGAAAGGAAATGGGGGAGGGAAGGAAACAAAGATTTACTGAGACTTTGATGCAGCAGGTCTGCGGTGGGACCAAGGAAGCAACATTTTAACGAGTATCACAGATGATCTTATACAGATGACTCACGGACCATGTTGTGACAAACAATGCCTTTAGGGACACAAAGGGAGTGGGATCAGCTTCTGGTCAGTTAGAAGGCAGCAGGAGACAAGGCTGCTCCCAACTCCTCCTTTTCATGCAAATCATCTTCATCCCACCCAGGGTAGGCTGTGTGAGCCAGAGTTAGAGAGCCCTGGGCAGTGTACATGGCTGTCCTTAACAGGTCTTATGCTAGTTCGCTTTTTTCCAGAGGTATTTTGTTCCTCGGAAAGTCCCTAGCAGCTTTGTGCCTCACTCAACACTGTGTATTTGCAAGATGGAATCATTCAGCTCTTGCATTCCCAAGTATGGTTCTCTAATGTGCTCAGAGACAAAAGCACCCAGAGGATACCGTGTTCTTTGTTCAAGTGGCTGAAATGTCTGAAAACACAAGGGACTTCTTGACAGATTTCACAGTGCTATGATTAATTAGTGCCTATACTTGACAGGCTAGGGGGTCACCAGAATGGTCCCTGCAGCATGGTGCACCATCTCTCCATGTCATAGCAGTGAGGGACAGGTGGATGATGATTTCCACAACTAGATGAGAGGAAGTGTAGAGTAGATTGCAGGCCTGTCAGATCTCAACTTGCTTGATCCCACCTTCTAAGGTATTTTAAAGGTGAAGGCTTATTCATTGAAAATCAGAGACACAAATCCTCCAAGGCAATGTGTCACGAATTGCATGGTGCACTGATGGACATGCTATGTTAATGACTGCATTTGTTACAATTGGCACAGTGCATCCTGCTAGGCAGTGCTCATAGGGGACAGCACATTAAACGTACCATGTTATGTCACTGAACATATCATGCAATGTGATGTAGTATCAGCACACTATTCATTGCTTATGTTTCCCAGGGTTTCCAGATTAATAACTATCTTGAAGAATATAAAAAAATCCATAGGTTAAATACGTACATATACATGAAAGTAAGAAACACTGCAGTTGCAAGAAATGACAAATACATTATGCCTACAAAAAGAAACACGTGTATCTGCACATGTTTATAAATAAAGAAGAAAACTTGTGCTCAGAGAAGAGGATTATCACAGAGGCCAATGATATAAGGAAAATGTAAAAGGGCAAAAATAAAAAATATTCTACTCTTTGAAAAATTTTATTTTTTATGCCTAAAAATTGAGATGGGACTATCAAAATCTGAATTTCATCCATCCATCCATTTACCTACCTAATAAATATTGATTAAATGCAAACTATGTCCAGATACTGTCATAGACAGGATGTAATCACATGTGAAGGACGTCCTAAGTTTCTTGTACTCATGGAGCTTGAATTCTACTGTGGGAGTAAGACCCAAACACACAAGTTTAAATCTGAATTGATGTAGCCATAAGCAGTGGTGTAAATGTTGGACAAGCTTGAGAGTGGGAAGGATGTGACTTGCAGCTTTTGCCATAGTGTAAGCACACCCACCTTGCAGAGTTTCATCCTAATAATGTGATGTCACTGCAGGAAGAGTTGGAAAGAGATGTGTAGAGTTAACTCTCTGGAGCAGTATGAGCCAGCCCCAGCTCACTCTTGTATGTGATGTGAAGAACCAAAGTTGGGTAAGGGGCCAGAGACTGCAGGGAGTGGTGGATCTTTTAGGCAGGTGTCAGTCATTCTTTGATTAGTGACATTTAAGCAGAGACCTAAATAAAGAAAAAAGAAGCAATAAAAACATGGCTGATCGCAGTGGCTCATGCCTGTAATCCCAGCACTTTGGGAGGCCAAGGTGGGTGGACTGCTTGAGGTCAGGAGTTCAAGACCAGCCTGACCAACATGGTGAAACCCTGTCTCTACTAAAAATACAAAACTTAGCCAGGCAGTAGTGGTGTATGCCTGTAATCCCAGCTATTCCGGAGGCTGAGGCAGGAATTTTGCTTGAACCTGGGAGGCAGAGGTTGTAGTGAACCAAGATCAGGCCACTGCACTCCAGCCTGGGCAGCAAAGTGAAACTTCCTCTCAAACAAACAAACAAAAAAGGTAATAAAATCGTGAGGCAGGGAGTTGAGGACAGTGGGAGAGAAGAATGAGCACAAAGGCACCACGGAGCACAAAGGAAGCACTGCATTGCACTGCAGCAAAGGTACTCCCTGCAAAAGTAAAAGCAGGATAACCAGTTAGGACTAGTTTGCACTCATCTAGGCAAGAAGTGCAAGTGGCTTGGGGCAGAATGGTAGAAGTAGAAAAGATGTGAAATTCTTAGATTTGGGATACATTTGTGAGGTAGATTTACTCAAAATCACTGACAGATTGGATGTGAAGAGAGTAACTGAGGAGTCAAAGACAATCCAGAGAAAGACTTAGTTAACTTCTGCTGATGATATTTATCACCATTAGATGCAATGGGGAAGACCGAGTCAAAAGTATGTGTAGAGGAAAAATCAAAAGCTCCGTTTGGGTAATTTTAGGTTAGAATTATTGACAGACATGTGGAGATGTCAAGCAGGTAACAGGATATACACAAGTCTAAAGGGCAGGGGAAGTCAGGGATAAAGATATGAATTTGGAAGTCATCCAACTATCGATGATTTTAGTGACTGTGCCACTGGTGTGTCATTTGAGAACCAATGCCTTAGAGAATAATGACAGAGATTCAGCCTTTAAGGAGCCCCTGGGGAGGAGGCAACCTTTTGTAGAAAGATGTGTGAATCAAAGTCCCAAAATATCTCCTGTTAAGCTCTCTCTGTTTCTGAAACTACAGCCTTTAAAACATATTTCATTTTCATCATAGTCCTGTTACAGTCCCTATTAATACTTACCAACAAATTAACAGAGATTTCCCACCCATCAACTTGACTACAGAACTGGGTGTTCAATGTTCAGAATATGGAGCAATGGTTCTCAACCCTGACTACACATTAAAATCACCAAGTAGAGCTGAAAAATGCTGATACCTGAGCCCCATCCCAGTGATATTAGTTTAATTGTTGTGCAGTGGTGAAAAGTATGGATTTCTTTTAAGGTGTAAAACTGGACAAGGGACAGCAAAGGTGGTGATGGAACCAAAGAGCTGAAGGTCTCAATAATGTTGAGGATATTTGCCAAATCATCTAGTAAGAGAGGAGGTACGATGTGCATGTGGTGGGGTTTCATTGTGACTCTGAAGGTGGTTCAAGATGTAATAAGGGAGTGGAGACAGAGTAGAGCAAAAGATCACTGGGGTTGAAGGAAGTGCAGTCACTGAAGGCCAGGGTGTTGGGAAATTCCTAGGAGGTTTTGGGTGTGAGGAATGATGCCAGAAGCAGAGATGGAAGATGCCTGAGCCAAAGACCCAAGAGTCAAGGTCTTCGATGACTGAGGAGACAAGGAGAACAATTGTTTGAGGACATCAGGAAGCAGCAGCAGGAAGTGTTTATTCAGGACTGAGCCTGAAAGTTTCATATTCAATCATTGAGAGACTTCTGGTAGGTTTCCCTGTAAATTAGATTCTAAATCTGACAATTTCTCATCATCTCCACCACTCCATTCCACTCTAAGCAACGTTTACCTCTTACCTATCCATGGAGAAGGAATAAAATGGCACCAACCTCAAATCCAAGCCATGTATTTGCAGGAATACGCAGAAGTGGGCAAAAACACATCTATCTGAAAGGGCGGCAAGGATGCCAAATCTTCAGAACGTGGTCTATATGCAGGGAAGGCTGTTAGGTGGTGTATTTCAAGAAGAGGAGAGATTGATGATGACAGACTGAATTTGAACGGATTTTCAGAGGATGAGATGGGATGAGAAACTGGGCCACATACGAGTTTGCTGAGATGTGTGGGATTAAGAGATTTGGGTATTAATGGATTTCCAGCACTGCTTAAATTTCTGGTGTTAGCTAAGGCAAAACATGTTACAAAAGATGTGATTAGTCTCATAGCCTCTTAGAGAACAGTCCTAGGGTGATGGTCTGAAATATTCTAATTAGCCATATGGCAGCTTCCAGGGCTGCAGGCCCCTCATAGAGCATACGTTCACAAAGTGGCCGGAGCACTGGGTGACATGGTCATAGGACTGGGCTACGGCCTCATGAAACACACAGATGAGAACTTGTGAATGAATGTGTGCAACCAAGCTCCTTTCATGGATAGTGATGCGACAGGAGGGCTACTTTCCAGTAGAGTGGGAATACCCTTGTATGCATTAGTGAGTGGCAAATCCAGTTAATGACACTCACCTACAGCTTGCTCACCAGAAGACTTGAGTCATTTTAACAAATAGCAGACTGGGTGGATTTCTGTGAGTTCTGACAAGTACAAACTCTTTTCTTAGGCTCGTTGAGAACTGTGTTGTAGTTGCCTTATCACTGTAGTGAGCCGTGCCCCGGAAATGACCAGGCTCATTGAACCAGAGGTTGATTGCCACATGTGAAATAAAAAAAAATTTTACTTCTTAGTTTGTGAAATTATATATGTTAAAAATTCTATAAAACTATATACATATAGATAAGGCTGGAAGGAAACACTACTAAATGTAGTCACGTTATGGATAATATATATTTTTCTTTTTATTCTTTTTGGTGCTTTTCTCAGCTTTCTACTATAAGATCATAAAACTTTCAAAGTCGTGTGGGGGGAGTTAATTATAAAGTATAAATGTTCTACAATGACATTCAAAAGGAAATCTGGACGGCACCAAGTCATCCATGCTGTTTGGCTGCTGGTCTCTCCTTTCCCATCCTCCTTTTAATTCTGGCCTCCCCTTTGACGTGTATGTGTGCTGGGCCCCTCTGGGAGAATTCACCAGTTCTTAGCGAGTGCCTTCCCCTGAGAATTGCTTTCTTTCCCACCAGGCTGGGCCCACAGCGTGCATGTGTCATGGCACAGCTCTGCCTTCTGACCAAATCAGCTAAACCAGAAGACAGGCTCCTTCTTTTGGGAATTTTAATTTATCACAGAAATTATAATTGGGTTTAAAATATTTGCTTGAACCAAAGTGACAAACCTTGAGCTGTATGGCAGCCACCTTCTGTGATGGGGCAGGAGACACAGAAAACTTTTGCAGAAGGGGCAGGATGAAATTTAGCAGGCACAGGGAAAAGGGATGTGGCACAGGGACAGTATTCACCTATGAGCATCCCTGTTTTCAGACTTCTCAGCGATGTGCGATGACCCCAGCACGCTTACACCACTTGCTGAGTGTCTGCCAGTCAAGATAGCTCCTTTCACTTTAAACCAGAAAGTTCCCGTCTCTCATCCCTTCTCTCCCTGCTTCCGTTACTAAATTAAAAATTTAAAAATTCAGTAATGAAGCAAAAATTCATTCAAGTTTCAAACAAGTGACTTTCAGAATATAACTACTTAATAAGCAGGGAGCTATTCAATACGTCTGTGTGTGTAGTTTTATTCTGGGAATAGTGTTTAGAAATCATTGCAATGTCATACATCTCTATGCATTTGTTTTATTCATGTATCTTGTGTGACAAAAACACAAAAGCTGCATTTTAGTTTTTGGGTGCAGGTAGTTTTTGGAAACCATGAAGAACAAAGTTATAGCACTATTACAGACAACATTACCACATTTTCACAACCCCAAAGGCCCTGCTACCAACACTGTGGCCACCATCAACCCACACACCGTACTGCAATTTATATGCTATTGATCATGAGAAATGCAGGCTCAAAAACTGGCTCAAAGCAAAAAAAATAAAAATAAAAAATCTTTATCTCCTGACTCCCTGCTTCCCCATGCTATAAAATACAATGCAGACAACATTTTCCTGCTGATGGTTAATAAGTGATGGACAATCCAATATCCAGTAAAGGTGATTTGTCTTATCAAGATGGCGACCTGCTGTCCAGTTGGGAAGGATTTACAAGAAATAAGAAGACACATGACAAAGAAAAGCTGAAGTTTAGAAAATTCCCAAAGACATAAAGCAAATAAAGAAGATAAGTAAATACCAAAATATTTCTTCTTAGAGGTCTTCCAACACTGGTGTCTTCTCTCTTATGCTGACTAATGTAAAATATGTCCTTCCAAATATAACTCTCAAGCACTTTTTTTCCCAAAAGCAGTTTATTTTGTGCACACAACCCTCTTTACCTCGTACTCCTTAGCAATGTAAAAATGCTGTGTCAAATCTTTTCATTGTTTTCTCTCTAGCCACAAAAAGAGGATATTTTGATCATTTGCAGGTGGTCAATTCAAGCCCTATATTCCCCCATTCTGTGGCCTTTGGGTTAGGGGAATTATTGTTTTGTTTCCTTAGAAGACACAACATAAGGTGAGTGAATCCGCTTTTCCCAGCCACTACTCTGGCTGCCCTAGAAAGAGGAGAGTTTCCAGGTAAAAGGAGGAAAACTGCACATTAGAAAGGTTGCTGCAGTGGGCCTGACTTCTGCTCTGCACAGCTGCACATACCTGGTTCACGCTCAGCCTCCCCTTCTCCCACCTGCCCGACTGCCCTGTGTTCCTGGATGAGCCGCAAGTGTACCCTCTTCCTTGAATTGCCCCAGCACCGTCTTCCTGGCTGGCACTTGATAAAGTGGAGAAAAGAACATTCTGCTTCTTAATGAGAAAATAGTTTCAAAACATCTTCTCCTTCCCTAGCACTGCAAGTTGGTGCTATTAGCTTGTCACGCTTATTTTCTGTTTGTTCATTTATAATGGAAACTCATTTTTTCCACTTTGAAACCATCAGGTTCACATGTTTGGCATTTTAGGGATCCTCTTGGCAGGACCTCTTGGAAAGCACAGAGAAATCTGTCCAGAGTAGCCCAATGGCTTTATGTGTTAAATATCCCTTCAAACAGTTCACTTTCTTTCAATGCCTCCATTCTATTGTACCCTCAACTCTTGTCCTGTCTATAGAACTACCTCCTCTCTGAATTCTGTGTTTCCAGCTGGCCTATCTCTTATCTACTCTCAGCACCCAGGGTAAGCTTAATTATATTTTTTAAATTTTAAAATAATTTTAGACTCACAAAAAGTTGTCAAATCATGACAGAGATTTCCCTGTGTCTTTCACATAGCTTTCCCAATGATAATATTGTACATAACCACATGCATAACATTCAGGAAACGGATGCTCGTACACTCCTATCAGCTAAACTCAGAGTGATGATATAAAAATGCAAACCTGGCTGGGAGTGGTGGTTCATGCCTATGATTCCAGCACTTTGGGAGCCGGAGGTGGGAGTATCACGTGAGCCCAACAGTTTAATATCAGCCTGGGCCACATAGTGAGATGTCATCTCTACAAAAAAGTTTAAAAATTAGCTGGGTGTGTGGCACACACCTGTAGTCCCAGTTACTCTAGAAGCTGAGGTGAGAGGATCACTTGAACCCAGGATTTTGAGGTTAAAGTAAGCTACCATGACACCATCATACTCCAGCCTGGGCAACAAAGCAAGACCCTGTCTCTAAAAAATAAATGAAGATAGATAGATAGATACATAGATACATAGATACATAGATACATAGATACATAGACAGATAGATAGATAAGCAAACCTGACCACTCCACCCCTCCCATACTTTGCTAAAATGTATTATAACTTCCCATCACTCTTAGAATAAGGACCAAAGTCCTTAACCTGGTCCACAAATAGTCTGACCAGCACTTTGGTTTGGCCAAGACAGTTCTGTTTCCCACCTGTTGTGCCAATGAATTATCCCACTTCACATGTCAGCACCCTCGAAATTGTGGTAGTTTGGATAATAAATTATGGCCATCCCAAGATGAGCTCTGGATGGTCTTGTCCTGCCTACACAGACCTCTGGCTTTTGTTTTACACCTGTCCCCTTCTTGCTCTGAGCCCCTGTGACACAGACCTTCTTTTAGGATGGGAAGAGGATGCACATTGTCTCTTCTTGCCACAAGACCTTTGTACATGTTGTTGTCTCTGCTTGGAGATAATACTATTTCTTCCCCCTTCCCCTTTAAAACCCTTTCCCTCCTTCTCCTTTCCCCTTCACCTGGTCAGCTCCTACTTGTCTTAACTCAGAGAAATCACTCCTTCCACAGACTAGATCACATCTCTCTATTAAATGCTCTCACATACTCTGGGCCATAGCTTTGAATTGCTTATCACAGTTGTAATTTGACATTTGTATCTGTACATGAAGAGTGAGCTAAAAGAAGGTAGTGGGTGTATTTGTGTTTGTAGAACATCACAACCCTGGAGCCAGCATGGAGCTGGTAGACAATTATTTCATAGTTATCGACTGAATGGATGGCAGCTTAGTTGATGGGTTCATAAACAACACGGGCAAATTGGTTAATAGCTTCAGGAAAAAGGTAAAACAAAACAAAACAAAACAACTCACAGTACCTTCTCTGCAGACTGGTATCCCTATGGCCTCTTTAATGATTTAAAAACCAGGCTTTGAAATGAGACAGGCTCAAGTGTGAAACTTGGTATGTGTAAACCGAGGAAATTTATGCCAGTTATATAACTTCTTTCAGCTTTAATTTTTTTCATCTGTAAATAGTAGTGGTAGGAGTAATGGTAATAATGTTAATAATAATAAAATCATCTACTCTCTAAAAGTCTTATGAGGGCTGAATGAGAAAATGTACAGTGCTTAACACACACATCATTAGCTAAGTGTTAGCTCTTATCACTATTTAGCTAAAGGTGTTTCAAAGACATCATTTCCTCTGTGTCTAAGATGATTTCCTTGTTTCATAAACACAAGGAGGAGGTCATGCTTTTCACCTGGCATGGTTTCCTCCTCACTTGTGCTCCCCATCCCAGGTCTTTCCCATCCTCCTGTGCTATCCCTCTTGTAGCAATCCAGGCCAAACCTGGGTGTCTGCCCGACTCCCGCCTCTCTCTCATGCTACACATTGCATCTCAGAAAAGCAGGTCTGCTTTCTTTTCAAAATATATTCAGTATCCCACCACTCCCCACCACCTCATGACCACCACCTCCAACTGCCAGCTTATTGCAACAGCTTCCAAATGGGCCTCCCTGCTCTGGCCTTTGTCCTTCAGGATATCCTCAACAGGGCAGCCAAAATGATGCTGTTAAAATGTAAGTCACATCGCGCCATTCCCCTCCTGAAGCCCCTCCAAGGTTTTCCATTCTCTATAGAAAAAATATAACTGGCCTCTGGAGGGGTGACAGGACCTGCAACCTGTCTCCTGTCTTGGATCCCCTCTAGCCCATCACCTCTCTCCTTCAGGTATTCCCTCAAGGGAGACCCTCTCGCCACCACCCACTTAAAACCTAAAATACCACAACCTCCACACTCTGTATCCCCCTTCCTGTTTTATTTCTCCATAGCATTCATCGCCTTCTATACATTTTCATTATTTTCTTGACAACCTGTCTCCCTGACTAGAATGGAAGCCCCAGGAGGTCAGGGATTTTTGTCTGTTCTATCCTTGCTATTCCTCTAGCATCTGATACTGTGCCTGACATGCGTAAGGTGCTCAATAAATATATCTTGAATAAATACACAAAAGAATAAATGAATGCACAAATACATGAGGCATCACTGCTCCCAGGGCAAGAGCTGTCCTACACATACAATTTGGGATAAGTTATAATGCACAGACAAGAGATCTGAAGCCCTGTCAAGAGTGTGTTGGGTAGAGGCACAGGAACAGGAGAAAGAATTAGCTGGGGTGAGCTAAACCTTAGCCTCCTGCAGGCTAAAGCTGACTTGGCCCTGACTTTGGGCTTGCTGAGTGGCTAAGTGTAGTGGACGCATGGGGATGGATGCTCTGAGGGCTGAGCATGTACAAGAGAGCATCTGTTCACATTCAGAGACTTCTCTGACCAGGTGGGCCTGCCAGACAGACATTTATATGGACTGCTGAAACTCAGGGAGACGTCTGCTGGAGAAGACTCCGGCCAGAAATCCCACTGGCCTGAGGGCCAAAATGAGGCAGTTTTAATACTAGCCAAGCTCATTTCCCATTGTCAATTTGAATGAAATTTCCAGAACATATACTGAGAAACTGGCTCAGGATACATTGTCCAGATGTTGGCAAAATAAAAGCCAAAAAGGAATAGTTAAAGTCGGCTGCTTCTCTTGTGACTGCACAGCTCTTCTGCCAGGAATACAAGGTTGTCTTGTTAGGAGCTGATGCCTGAGCCAAGGTCTTGGGTGGACAGGACTTGAAAAAAACTTTGGGCTGTATTCAGACAATCTTGGACTGAGTAGTGGACACTAAATTCTCCAGTAGAATACAGCTATTCACAAACTCAAGGGAAGTAAACTGAGAAGCAAAATCTCAGAGCATTAGTATTGGAACCTTGTAAAATCAGCCTGCAAATCTGAGGAAGAAACCATGCTAGTGTCACCAAAAGGTGTGAAGTACTTGTGGGAAGAAGTAATGGGATTATAACCTACTATCTGAAAGAGAAGGCATTTTTGCAGTCTTTAAGGCTAGAATGTGCCTTACAGAACCTCTGCTTCCAGTTTCTCATGTTCATCTCTAGCCTGGACTTCTGAGCTCAGTCCTCTATAAACGTTGGCCAGAGAAGGTAACATCAGGGCATTTGCTGAATATTGAAGTCACATCAACCTGACTTCTCCTCAATTTGATATGGACAGGAGACAGGGAAATACTGGGTAGAAGAGGGTGGTTCCTGGCAAAGGCCCCACCTTCAAGCATAGAGAGTCATGGCCCTAAGTGGGAACAGGCATTTCTGTTTTTGTACACAAAAAGTTGCCTTTTGACCTGACACACTCCCCCATCCTGTACCCACATAAACCCCAAACCTCAGGCTCCAGAAGCAGATGAGGAGACAAGAAAAGCAGAATAACAGTGGAATGATGCAGCAAAGAAGAAGAGAAGAGGAACATCTGAACACTGAGAGGTTCAGCTGAGGGCAGCTGGAGAGGAGTTCAGCCAATGGACAAACTCCAGGGAAAGATCATCTTCCCACTCCATCCCCACTTCCAGTTCCCCATCCACCCTGCTAAGAGCTACCTCCACCACTCAATAAAACCCTGCATTCATCCTTCAAGACCCGTTTCTTCCGGGATGTGGGACAAGAGCTCATGGTACAGAAAGCTGTCACACTGGCCCTCTGTCCTTGCAAAAAGGCAGAGAGTCCACTGAGGTGGTTAACACTCAAGCCTTCTGCAAATGGGAGGGCTAAAAGGGCACAATGTAACACACACCCACTTGGGCTCCTGCACCTGTCCATCTGCGTGTTCCCCCTCCCCTCAGGGGTTTGAGCAGCGAGGTGACAGAACAGGAAAGCCACAGCCCTGTCACACATCTCCCATTCCAAATTCTTCTTCCCTGTATGCATTATATAATACTGAACTCGGGCTTCTTCTTTAGAGGCAGACTTCCTTTCCTATCTCTGGTAGATTAGTTCTCTTTTTTACTTCCATTTTCTTTTCTTTCTTTCTTTCTTTTTTTTTTTTTTTTTTTTTTTTTTTTTTGAGGCAGGGTCTCTCTATGTGGCCAAGGCTAGACTTGAACTCCTGGGCTCTAGTAATTTTCTCACCTCAGCCTCCCCAGTAGCTGGGGCAACAGGTGTCAGCCACCGTGCCTGGCTCAGTTCTCTTTTTGATTCTCGCCTACAAGGTCCCTTGTTGTTATCATTACACATCATACTGGGTTAAGGAACAAAATCCCCAACAGGCTTGGCCTGGAGGATTCTTTGCAGTTGGTCTGATACATCACCCAATAGATAAGAAGTTCCAAAGAAGGAAATTAAATTATCTAACATCACCCAACTTATTAATGATAGAAGCAATTTCACAGCTCAAACCCTCTGATTCTTAATAGAATACCTTTATCAAAATTATGAGGATAGGTAAAATACATTTACTTTTATTTTTTCTAATTTTTGCAAAAGACTATATATAACTTCTAATAGATTAAGACATTATAGTTATACAGGAAACATCCTAAAATCTTAGCAAATGATGCTTGGTCAACAGAGCGCCAATGTATATAAGACAGACAAAAAGACATTCTGAAGAGGATGCTAAAATTACCAGAATCATTAACTAGATCTATTCTGAGTTTCTATATAATGTCATCACCTTAGCAGAAAAACAAAACAATTCCAGGTGGTTAACATGGTGTGGAATGAAATATTTACACTTTTTCAAACTTGTATTTAAAATAATCATTTGAGGACTCCACATAGAATCAAAAATAGAAATAGCTCATTGACCTTTGTTTATAACTTCTAAAATGGTGGATAAGAGAAAACATATTTTATCCAAATGAAACCATCATCTTTTTGTAGCTTAAGTTTTCTCTATCTTGGTTTGGTAACAGCCTGTTACTTTACATGAGCAATAGTAAGTCTATCTTAAACTGCAGCCATTGCCCCAAAGGAAATGTTTATGGCCTGACTGGGATAATCGTATTCTCCTATTAAATATCACTCCTTCAGGGCTAGTTATTGTTGAGTATAAATGTGCCACTTTATATGCAAATAAAATGTACTGAGATTTGAATAAAAAGTTCTGCATATATCTACTGACAAATCAACTTATTATGATTCTTATTAGCAAACAGAACTTCTCAAGGTATGAGATGTTAATATTACATGCAACAAGAGACAGTCCTTTCCTTGAGTTCTGTTTTCAAAATGTTCAGATACAGCTGGAAATGTCTTTCCTCACGGCTACAGCAGATTTTGCGTTTGCATTCTGAGTTTTCTTTTGAGTCAAAAGATTTTACAATATTGTCATTACTTATTGCCAAACTTTTTTTGGGAGGGGCGTATTTTAGTCTGACCTTGACTTGTCTTCAATCCTTTTCCCATATGCCCACATACCTGGGAAAATCAACTTCTTCTCAAGTACTCTACTGCAAAGTCCAACTCAGAGTTTAGCTTTTCTAAGAAGCCTTCTTGAATTTCATATAGGAAAGCACAGAGCTTTCTCAGCTTTGCATGTGAAGTATAATCACTTCACATATTTGTATTTTTTTCTTTTTTTAACCTCTCATCTCTGAATTTGATCCTTGAACAAAAGTGCCCTCAAGAAAACTATCATTTTGCTTTTCACATTGATAGAGTAGTGTTTATGTGGTTTTCTTTTTTGGGTTATTTGAGCCAAGGTCTCCATCCATCGCCCAGGCTGGAGTGCAGTGGCGCGATGATGTCTCACGGAAGCCTCAACCACCAAGGCTTCAGAGATCCTCTCACTTTAGCCTCCTTAGTAGCTGGGATTACAGGCATGCACCACCATACCTGGCTAACTTGTGGACTTTTGGTAGAGATGGGGTTTTGCCATGTTGCCCAGGCTAGTCAAGAGCTCCTAGGCTCAAGCAATCCACCCGTCTCAGCTTCCCAAAGTGCTGGGATTACAGGCATGAGCCACCTTGCTCAGCTAGGAGCAGTGTTTTTATATCTCAAATCCCATCTCAGACCTGTGCCTTGTGTTTTTATTAACAGCCTCTTGAAGCCTTCTGCTATGGTCCAATATAAGTCTGCATCTATTTTATTATTTGCTGTATTACACTGAAATTAACTAGTTATGTATCTGTTTCTTACTCTAGACCCTAAGGATTCCCATTACACATCTTTAATGTTATCTTTATGGTTCGACCACCCATTTTAAAATCAGTTATTATCCCTATGAAATTAACAAGTGTCGAGCCAGGCTGGGTGCAGTGACTCACACCTGTAATCTCAGTGGGAATTTGGGAGGCCAAGGCAAGACAATCACTTGAGGCCAGGAGTTTGAGACCAGCTTGGCCAACATAGTGAGACCCCCTCTCTACAAAACAAACAAACAAAAACATTATCTGGGCATGGTAGTGTATGCCTGTAGTCCTAGCTACTCAGGTGCTGAGATGAGAGAATCACGTAAGCTCAGGACTTCAAAACTGCAGTAAGCTATAATCATGCCACTGTGCCCCAGCCTGGACAACAGAGCAAGATCCTGTCTCTTGAAAAAAAATGTGTTGAACCACATTAAGTATGTAACACTTTCATGTTTTTTTGTCCATCACCATCATTTCAATGTTCTGTTGTGACCTGGGAGTTTTCAGAAAGTATCATTCTCTTTTCTTTTGTGAATTGCTAAACTAAACTACTAATATTCTTCAGAATTATAGGGTAGCAACACTATAAATGGCTGTTAACAAAAGCCATATAGCTGACACTGATCTGCTACTAAATAAGATTATATTGAGGATTCAGGTGGGAAAAATATTCAAGAATTAATAAGCTTTCTGTGCTAATATTTATAAGAAATAATTACATTGCAAGGAATGTGTTAAAGCTTCTCAGTTATATTTAGTAGTAACTAAACTTGATACTATTTGCATATTTGGAGTACTTATACTTTTTTTTTTCAACTTAAGAGCTCAAGTAAGTTTTATACATTCATAAAAAATTATAAAATCATTTCTTTATTTCAATTTTCTAGGCCAATGTATTGCCTAGAAAGACTTTCTTATAGTTGTTATAAACTTAGAAAAAGAAAGATTTATAAAAGAAATGCTGACATTCCTTTAACAATGGTAGTTTTAGTAGGCACCTTGGTATTATCTGATATTGCGGCTCCTAGTTTCCAATTTCCAGATAATGCAGTGACTTAATCAGTCCTCTCTAAAGTGCAAAGCAGGCAATCTTTTTGTCCTTTGTGCATTTCTCACATCTTATAACTGCCCCACTTCAATATTCCTGTGTGCTACCCACCCCCACATCTGTCTCACTCTATATCACTATACTTTATAATTTCTTCTGGGTTAGTTTTGTTACTACACTGAAATCTTACGCATAATTATGTGAGGTTGCTATGGAGATTTTGTGTGATTTGTCATGAAGAAAACCTATTGTGTTCGAGATAATTCTCCATACTAATGACTCAGGAATCCATTTTTTGCTCATATTTTCTCTGGGATTATAACCAACTGCATACATTTGAATACCTATAAGCAAAAGTTATTTTATAAATAACATAAGCAGAAAAAAGTTATTGAATTCACCATTAAAGTGAAGCATTTTCGTGCAACCAGTTCAATTTCACATGATTTAGAAAGAACTTCTAATATAACTCTCTTTGAATACCAACTGAACTCCTGCCTGAATCCTTTTGGAAGAGACTCCAAAGAAGCTTTTCTATAATCACATCTCTTAAAATTCTATCACTAATAATATATATTTGGCTATACAATAACTTGAAAATGTAATTTTGGAGAATCTGTGAAACTATTGTGCAAAATTAAGGGCAAATACAGCCACCTTATTCAAAAATATTTATTCATAATTATTATACAGATTTTTTGGAGGGAGAAACTGAGGGTGAAATTGATTATTTGGCATTAGTCAAAGGTAATTCAGACTAAAGACTGTGATTGAACAATAGAAGGCAAATATCACACCATATAACAAGGTCATGATTTTATACCTCTCTTGCCTGACTGCCCAACCACCAGCCTAGGATGAGGAAAGGCATGAAATACAATGAGACAATCCACATGAATCTCCCCTTTAGCCCCCAGGTCAGCAAAGCTAATTTCAGGATCATGATTGATTTTTAGAAAGTAACATTCCCATGTCAAGTAGGTAGAAGGTTCCCAAGCAGGCAGAAGAGAATTGTGATAAATCCAGCAGCTTGTCATCAGGAAAGTGGCATCCAGAGGATAAATTTAGAAGTTAAGAAGTGACATCTCAAATCAAAGGCAGACTAATTATAGAAATATTTTCTAGGCAACTGTTTGTCTGAAAACACAACCAAGTTATCCGTCGATTCTGGAAAGAGTGGGCGGTTTTCAGTCATGATAATTTGTTGCCATGGGTACCCAATGTAGTAATCTAACAGGAACAAAGATAGCAAGTAAGGAGAAGAAAGAGAGGGACTGAGTGAGATGTTCTGGAATAGGAAGATCATAGTCAGTGTTTGTGTGACAAAGGACTCCAATTCAGTCGACTATCTAGTAAGTCTGGGCAGCAAAGGAGTCCTTTCCTTGTCCTGATGGGAGCACAATGAAGTACCTTCCTCCCAGAAACTGAGAATTCTCTCTACTGGGCATGCAAGTCAGTGTCTGAAAAGTATCAGAGCAGGTGATAGATCTTAAGGGATTATTCTCTATACTCCAATTGATTCAAAGGGAAAGGAGTTTGTGGAAACAATGAACAATTATTTAGGGAGGAAAATGGGAGAGCACTTTTGTAAGAATATGAAAAAAACAAAAATTACCTTAAAAGCCTGGTGAGTAGAATATCATGGCTAATCAAATTAGAGCAGAGAAGAAATGCAGCCTCAGCAACTGGAACCAATACATGGTTTGAGAGTCTTCCCATTAAAAAAAAAAAGCACTAGCATATAGGGAGGACTCTTAACCACTTCGCGCATGGTAGGTACAAGAAAGCAATGAGCAGACGGAAGCAGGAGAGAAGGATCTGTGCTGGTTTCTGGAGAATTCTTGCTGAGGTCTTTAGAGGAAGTCATGGGCCCTACCACATGGTTAACCAGAGGCTATGGATTTTCTAAGAGAATGCATCAGAGTTGAGAGGAGGAGCTTCCCCAGCCCACAACCAACAACCTCTACTTCTAATTCAGAGAAACTTGTAGTGAGACCTTCAGTGGCTTTGGAATTCTGCATAGAAAGCTAAAGAATGTGAGAGGCTAAGTAGTCATGGCCAGTTGAAAAATAGCTAAAAGGGAAAGGAGGACAATTTGGAGAGTCAGAACATGTCAAAATATTTGGTTGTCTTGATCAATATTCCTCAATCAGAGCTACCAAGATACATCCTTAGAGATTTCCTCATGACCCAAATTCCTATTTTCATGGTTTCACAACGTCTCAATAAATATCTCTAAACTTTTTATCTCATTTCAGTGGCATTAAAATAAATATTAAGCATATTCTAAATCTATTAATGAACAACCTTAGACTGAATACTGCCATGTGGTCCAGTGTTCTTTGCACTTTTATTTAAGTTGCTCTTGTTAAAAGTGAAGAAAACAGAGGTGGGCTTAATGGATACATGGTATACTCCTGTTACTAGAAAAGGCCAAAATGACAAAATCACATGTTAAACTCACAGTTTGTAGCTTAAGGGGTTGAACATTGGAAAGACAATTGGGTTGTCATCCATTACAAAAGCCTGTAGGACAACCAAACCCAAAAGGAACCTACTCCTAGTAGAAAAGACCATTGATCAAATATGCAAGTGGCAAATAAGTCTAGCAATTGTCTTAGCAAAATAGCATCATCTGTCCATTAAATCCAGTTCTTATGTTTGATGTGTATTTGTTTTATAGTTTTGAATTTCCAAATTTATTTTGGTTCTGCACTTAGAATTATAAGCATAAGGAGTGGATGGAAGGAAGGAAAATAAACAATCAAGAGAAGCATAAATCTATAAAAAATAAGAAAAAAAAAACAGTGTCAAAGTCTAGAGTATGCCATGGCTTACAAATACTGATGATGTCTACAAGGAGTGTTATGTTAAGGCTGTGTTTAGAGCCAGATAAGAACAAGGATGGGGCTGACTTATTGCTTGAAGCAGATGATGTAATGCTAATGGAAGCTAGAGAGAAAGCAGGACCATTCAACTTCTATATTGCTTCCACCTCTGCTATCAAGACAAATGATCACCATGTTGAAAAGAAGAGGAAAACATGAAGCCCATGATAAGTGAGGAGATCCCAAGGGAGATCAGCAAACTGCTTTGCATAAATCCAAGTCTCATCAATAAATTACACCCTGGGTTAATGAAGGGACTTCAGCTGAGACTGTGGAAGTTTGCTGGCAGATTCTGGGGAATCATGATGAGTCAGAGGGGCCCCATATTAAGAACATGAAAATGTGTTTGTTTGTTTTTTTAGAACACATCAGGATTTTTTAATTTTCAAAATCAAAAGAAAAAGTTGCATTTAGAAATTACAAGTCAGTTTTTAGTCTGGTCATTTCTAGAAACATTTCTAGAATCCCATGTTTTAAGAGAGAGTGTACGACCCCCTAGAAAACAAATCAATGGTCACTAGGAGTTACAGGGGCTTTCTAAGATAACCTCCCATTCATATCTTTTTGGATAAAGGTAACAAGACTCAGAGGCAACGTGAACCTGGATTGCAGCCAGATGTGTAATCACGTATTTCTTGATGGCCAAGAAGCAGGCTGTAGAAGTGGGATCTAGATGATCACTTTGTTGGGTGAAATTGAGGAAGTACAACGTGGTTGTTCTCTGCCTAACAACGGTGGTGAAATAGTGTATCATGAAAAGCCTGGGCCTGAAGTCAGAAATCTGTGGCTCAGTAACTCTTTGCCACTGGCTAGTTCTGGGGTCCCACAAATCTAACCCACTGCCCACTTTTGTAAATAAATGTTGGAATACAGCCACACACATTTTTTTTTTTACCTATTGTCTGTGGCTGCATTTATGATTCAGTGGCAGAGTTAAGTAGTTGCAGAAGAGATCATGTGGCACGCAAAGCTAAGATATTTGCCATCAGGCTATTTACAAAAACAGTTCATCAATTCCTTGACTACTTACATAAACAACCAGGATGTTTCATAACCTCTGTGATACTCATTTTCATCATCTACATCAATCCACATTAACAGAAATTGAAAACTATAGCAAAGTGTTTCAAAGGCATCTAATGAAATAGTGTATGGGAAATTTCTTTATGGATTGTAGTTTGTTGTACACAGATAAGGCACGTCTTATGATCACTCTGGCTAGTAAGAGATTAATAGCAATATTTTCACTTTAAAGACATGTCAATCTCCAGTACAAAGAAGACTCTCAAAAATA
The DNA here is from genome assembly GCA_963573385.1 of Cacajao melanocephalus. NCBI lineage: Eukaryota > Metazoa > Chordata > Mammalia > Primates > Pitheciidae > Cacajao > Cacajao melanocephalus. Next base: position 74,359 of record CAUYLG010033690.1, read on the forward strand.
CTAGATGGACTTCTGGATGAATAGATAGATGGGTGGGTGGATGAATAAATGATAGTAGTAATTATACCTCACTTGTCACTGGCTATGTACCAGGGACACATACTGTTTTAGATGTATTACTTTGTTTAACTCTTATAACAGACTTGGAACATTATTTACATTTTGCTTCTGAGTAAAAGAGATTTGAACAATGGCAACCACATCAGGAGTAACAACAAATATTTATAAAGGACTTATGACATTTAGCCACTGTGATAACTACTTACCAAATATTATTTCATTTACTCCTCTCAATTACCTCATGAAGTAGGTGTTGGTATCATCATCATCATCTAATCATCACTATTATTCCATATTTATTGATGAGAAAGTTGAGATTCAGGAAAGCTACTGACTTCTCAAAATCATACATTTGGTAAGTGGCAGAACTGTAATTCAAAACTTTATCTGCCCTACTCTGAGTTTTAGCCATCAGACACTGAGGCAATGGATTTGCATAGACATGATTCAGCTTTCTAAACATAAATGTAAGTTAATAATGAAATATTATTGACTCTGAAGTGCTCTGACCTGATAGCAAACTATGAAAACTAGTTTTTAAAAAATTTTTGAACTAGTTTTAGATTTAAACAAAATTTGCAAACATAGTACAGATTATCTTTCTCTCTCTCATCCAGGTTTCCATACTATTAATATATTACATAAAGGTGGCACAATGGTGAGAACCAGAAAATTAACATTGATACAATGCTATTAATTAAACTAATGATTCTACTGAATAGCACCAGCTTTTTGATCATGAATTTTTCTGTGCCAGGATCCTGAGACCCCATTTTCCATTTAGCTGTCACTTCTCCTTAGTTTCCTTCATTCACTAACAGTTCCTTAGTCTTTCCCTGGCTGTCACGTTCTTGACACTTTGGAAGAATGTTGATTAGTTACTTTGTACAATGACTCTCAATTTGGGTTGGTCTGATTTCCTTTTTTTCACAATTTGACTGAGGCTGTGTGGTTTTGACAAGAATACCACAGAAATGATGCTGTGTCCTGAGTGGATACAGTGGGGAGCTCATGAGGTCATTATGTCTTAGTTTTTTTTTTTTTTTTTTTTTGAGACGGAGTAACCCAGGCTGCAGTGCTGGAGCGTGATCTTGGCTCACTGCTGCCACTGCCTCCCACGCTCAAGCAATCCACCTCAGTCTCCTGAGTAGCTGGAACTATAGGTGCGTGCCACCATGCTCAGCTGATTTTTAAACTTTTTGTAGAGATGGGGTGTCACTGTATTGTCCAGACTGGTCTTGAACTCCTAGACTCAAGCGATTCTCCTGCCTCTGCCTCCCAAAGTGCTGGGATTACAGGTGTAAGCCACCATGCCTGGCCTTTATTATTTATTTTAACAGACTGAAGTCTCAATAAACTAACAGGTACCCTAGCTATAAATACACACACACAAACACATACACAAAACCTCATGACAGTTTTGACTATGTTAAGAAATTCCTGAGAACCACAAGCAAAAGTAGTATCGATTCTGCCTTTCTCTCCAATGGCACAGTTAGCGAAATAAGTACCAGTTAGCAGAGGCTGTGGGCATCTGGAGTTTAGTTCTGTTTCTTACTGTCTCCCGACTAGCTGGCAAACCACACTGCTTGATAGAAATGAACTCTTGGTGTATGTGAATCTGAGCCCCATATGACAAGAACAGCTTGAATCATGCTCCAAACACTCATTCAATGCCTTGTATAGGCCAGGCTAGACTCTGGTTGCCTGTCCAACCTATGAGCCAGGTTCATTGGATGATAAGCACTAGGAAGAAAGTTTTTCTAGAATTCTGCCATTATACTTAGCCTATACATATATAAAATATATTGATTCTATATTAAGATTGAAAGACATAAGTCCCATGAAAACAAGGGTGGTTGATTTTCTCACATCTTGCTCTGCTCAGCTACAGTCAATTCAAAATTGCAGTTGAATACAATGAGAATTTGCTGTGAATACATTGAAGGCCATGCTCTATTCAGGTGGGCATAATTACAGAGACCATAAGGAGACTCCCTTGTATTTATTGATCTGACTTATATAAGTTTCTTGGATTTCAAGATTTTTCTTGTTAGGGATATACTGTCTGAAAACTATTCAATTTGAAATGTGTCCACTCTACAATTCAGTCACCTTGGAAAAAAATCTTCAGTAATTAAAGCAGCGAAGGTGTACCTGTTTGCACTAAAATATTTTTGCAAGATGTTAGCCATCAATATATCTATAGAAAATGCCTTATTCAACAATATGTGCTTATTTCAGTTACAGATGCTTTCCTAAGAGCACATATTTAAAATGCACACTAAAAGAATAGGGGAAAATGAATGGTTGTCTTGAAAAGGAAAAACCTGAAGAATTGGCAAAAATAGTTTTGTGAGCAGAGTTTTTGATAGTTGTATGTTTTTGAATTTTGGACAAGCATTTTGAGTAACAACCATTCTGAGAATCTTTCTCTGCAAATCTCTTAACAATAGTAAATAAGAAGGTAAAGTTAGATATTGATTAGATCATATTTTTAAATATTGGTGATTTAAATCTTAATTTTTTTAAGACAATCTTGCTTTGTTGCCCAGGCTGGAGTGCAGTGGTGCAATCTTGGCTCACTATAACCTCCGCCTCCTGGGTTCAAGCAATTCTCCTGCCTCAGCCTCCTGAGTAGCCAAGTAGCTGGAATTACAGGCATCCGCCACTATGCATGGCTAAATTTTGTATTTTTAGTAGAGTTGGGGTTTCATCATATTGCCAGGCTAGTCTTGAACTCCTGACCTCAAGTGATCCACTGGCCTTGGCCTCCCAAAGTGCTAGGATTATAAGCGTGAGCTACTGCATCTAGCCTTAAATAAATATTTGAATCAAATATTGGCAACTAAATAAATATGTTTGGGTAAAACCTTTTCCAATGCTTAAAACATTATAACATGCCCGAAAAATAATACATCGTTAATAAGAGAGTATTTGTGAAATAGTTATTTTTGATTTAACGTGACTCTTAAAATTAGAACTTAAAGAGACTTTAAAGATCGTATGAGGAGTCAATTGGCAGGACTGTCTGGAGCTGCAAAAATTTTAAAGTATATGTGTGACACTTCTGCTTGCCCAATTTATCATTAAGAAAATAGTAAAACAAAGTTACAATAATGCACGTGCAATTATGCTCACCACAGTTTTACTTTTCACATAAAAACACTGAAAATGATATCAATGGCCCAAATAGCAATAGGCTGATAAACTTTAAGACAAGTGACCTCAAGTCTTACACCTTCAACCTCGAAATAAACCTGGACTTCCACAGATTCTTTTTAAATGCTAAATGTGAGCTCTTGTTCATCTGACCGTAAAAGAAAACCAGAACAAAAAAAAACAGCAGAAACATCAACAACAAAACCCTTCCCAGCCTAGGAATGGTGGCTTTCCCTGCCTGGCCAGCAGTCTGGGTCACAGTGGCTGCAGACCTGACCTCCTTGGTACCACGGAGCTTAAGAAATTATTGGTGATTTTCTGCAGCTGTTTTCACAAGGCTATAGCAGAGGTGACCTTAGGTTGGGGTGAGGCGGGACTCAGCAGACCAGAGCTCTGGGCTTCCCCTCCAATGAGAGTGACTTGAATTTCATCTCAACTACAATTGGTTTTCTAGGTAAGATTTTTTGTGAAGATACTTTCTAAAGCCAAAAAAGAAAATACAAGTCTCAAAACCACTACTGTACCACCCAACAATTAGTTGCTGTTTTTTTCCTTGTTGTGGTTTTAAATGAGCTCAAACCAGAAAAACAAAGTGCTGATTTTAGTTACAAGTATTATAGATCTCATAAGCCTGGAAAAGGACTACCATCTCTTATTCAAACTCCTTTGTATCAGATGAATTCCAAATACTTTTTATTTATTAGACAGTTAATATAGAACATATACATTATTAAACATCCCTAGCAAATGTGGAGGCAGCAACTCATAGTCAAATACATTAACAGTTCTTAAGTGAGTCATATAAAAATTAACACTAAATAAATTAAATAAAAATTTAAATTACCTCATACCAATTCATATCAGACTTTTCCACCAACTGAGTTGGGCCAAATCCTTAAGAAAATAAAAGAAGCAAAAAACAAACGAACAAACAAACAAACAAACAAACAAAAACTGACTTCCATGGCTTTTTGCATGTTAGGATTGTGGCTCAGGGGCTGTGTACCTATATGATGAAGACAAAGCTGGAGTTCAAGAGGAGTTGCAGGTGGAAACCCTAGCCCAACCAGATGCCCCCAAACTGAAGTCAGACATGTGGATGTTAGTTTACAAAGGCAAAGAGTAAAATTCAAAACTCCCTACAAAATGTAGAAAGAGTTCATCAGAGATAACAAATTAGAGATCATATGCCCTTATGACTGCCATATATTTCAGCAGTCAATATATATTTGTATTCTTTAAAACACATTTTCCAAGAAAAGGACTATGTACACTTTAATATTCATACAATGCCATAATAATCTGGTGAAGTGAAAAATATGTCCACCTTATATTGGTAAGTGGGAAAAGTCACCAAAAAAAATTTTTCTGTTATTAGATAGCTAGATCTCTTACCTATGTGTGCACATGGATTAAAAAAAGAGATTCTATGTAAATGGATAAATAACCAAAATGTTAACAGTGATTAATTTTAGGTAGTGTAAATTTGCTGATTTTTAGTTCCTTTTTAAGTGTTTCTGTATTTTTTTTAATAATGAGAAAGTATGTTTTTGAACAGAAAAGTAGAACTCTTTACTCTTGGTAAAAAATGCAATTATTAGCAGTTTATATGTAATTTAGTCCCTCGGGGCCCAAGTGATTCACCTAAAGTCACATTGCTAATTGGTTGAAAAACTATGTTTGGACTCAAGGACTTTGACTCCAAGCCTTGTGTCCTCTCCATTATTCCAGGCTGCACTTTGAAATGAAGCATGCGGGATGGCCCCTGCCTTCAAAGTGCTGATGACTGAGTTGAGGAGATAAGGAATATAACTAGGAAGCAATGAGCAAACATTACAAGATGCTATCTATTTAAGTAACTGCTGCAAATCCTTTTGGAAGTGGGAGGGGAGTCATCTAAATCTCAAATGAAAGAATGCAGTATAACACTGCCTGACATATATTGCAAATTCCTATGAATTCAGGGGAGTAGAAGACAAAACTTAGTAGTACCAGAGAAAGCTCCACTGGTAAAAGATGGGTATGCTTTGAAAAGGTTAAGATCAGGAAGGATATTTCCACAGGGACATATCCAGACAGCACGACCACTGCTGAATGGTAGAATTAGGACTCTGCATGTGCTAGAGAGTTGGAGAACAGGACTGGACAGGCGGAGTAGGCACAGTTCATGGAAGGCTTTGAAAATGGAAAAAAAAAAAAGGGATGGTTTAGAAATGATGTGGGAAGAAATGGGAGCCATGGACAGCTTTCCTCGAGGGAATCACAGGATAATGGCACTTAAACTGGATGAATTTTCCAGCAGTGGCATATAGGATGGATGGGCAGGGGAGGGTGATGTTGTGGAGGTCAGGTGCAGAACTATGGAAGTGACGTCTGACTTTGGGCAGTGGCAATGCACAAGGAATCGGGATTAGAGGTAGAAGCAGAAGGCTGAGTCAGAGTCACAAAGAAGCCAAGGTTTGGCATAGATGTCTCTGAAAACAGTGATTACCGGACAGAGACAGATTGTTTAAGATGGGGTTCACATTTTAGAAGGGAGACACAGAGTAAAGAGAACATGAAGTACTCTTGTTCATTAAAGTTATAACTGTTTAGCTATGTAGGCTTGAGCACTAAGGCCAAGGGGTTAGGTTCAAACTTTCGATTTGCAATATGGCTTGATTCTGTTCTGATGCATCAACCATGCTCCTCTCATTTCATGCAACTGTAGCAAACACGGGGTGGAGGGGAGGGGTGTTAAAAATATGGAAGACAGACAAGTCAATACCAATTATAGGAAAACGATTTTATAAACAAGCAAAATTCGTCCAAATATGATCAAGTAAGAACAGGATCTTATACAGCTTAAATAGCATCTGAATGTTTTCTTTTGATTTATTTGTGCAAGAAAAAAGAGAAGTTATAAATAAAGAGAATGGACAAAAATACAAGTAGTTACATCTTCCCTGTGTCTGCTTAGGCATTCTGTATTTTGCTTGCAGTGTTTTTTAAGAAATGATTTATCTTCATTCCATCTGCCCTGTCAGAGACACCTTGGTTGGGTCAGAATGGCTGGTTTAGCTGGGACCCCATTGCCTCTGAACCTTTAAACAGACAGTGCTTTGAATTTCATTTCAGAGATCAGGTGACATCCAAATCCACTTAATGTGTAACTGGTATGGTTTTTGATGTCACTGGAGACCTTGATGAAATTACAATCCTATTAGTCATGACGGGGGAAGACAGGAGACCTTAGGTGGCTAATGTTCCATTCATAACAAGAAAGAGCCGTTTAGCATTTGTAAAGGGCATTGATTTCTGATAGTTCCCTAAAGAACAAGGCTCAAGTGAAGAAATATGACCAGAAAGAGCTTGGGAAAGAAATGATAGAAAAGGCAAGATTGCATTTACCCAAGCAGCTTTACTCTGTATACTTTTTACAACTTTACTTGAACCCAAAGAATTTAGTCTTCATGTAAATGTGGATATGAGGAAGGACAAGAAGGACAGGAAGGACATGCTCAGCTACACAGAGATTCTGTTACTGAGAAATCTGGGGAAATTACAGCATGCCCTTGATTGATGCCAATGAGGTGCCTCTAAATATAAAGGGTAAATGGAGGTTATATGGAAAAAGGGTTTAAATCTGAGTGATAAATTGCCAGATTCCATTATGCTTAATGAGTCTCATCAATGCATAGCTAGGCTCAAGAAAATAAGACCCCTTTCAAAGCTTAGTATAAACAAATTAGAAGAATTAATAATAAAATCCTATTAATGTGTATGCAATTTGCAGAAGTTAATGAAGTCAATTTAAAAAGTTTGTATTCTTTTGCATTTTTTAAAATAAAAATACCTGATCATCAAAATAGATTTGTTCTTCAGGTTTCTGCCCCCTCAACCCACCCCAAATATATCCTATGTAGGACTTAAAGGATTAGATTTCCATTGGTTTACTCTTCTCCAGGGAGGGCCCTGCTTAGAAGTTATGGGATAAGACAAAGTGAGTGTTGCAGGTCTTCGAATGTGTAAAATGCTTACTGACCTGAAAGTTACAAGTGAGATTCATTCAAGCGAATTTGCCAAGTTTCGTAATATGGCTCCTAAGCAAATGGAGACTACAGGAAGGAAAAGGGTCCCAGTCACCTGCTTGGTAAAACATAAATCTTTTGCTTCTCAAAATAGGGTCTCAGGCAGGAAATAAGAAGCAGGGTCTACAAACATCTATGTGCAGCTCAAAACGGAAGTAGTTATCTCTAATCAGCTAAGACCTCAGATCCCAAATAACAGAGAATCTGCTTGGTTTGCATCAACAAATCTTTGTACAATACACCATCAGTCATGGATTAAACATCAGACCCTCACTTCTTGCCAATAGGATTCTTTAAAGCTACCATTTTTAAAATTTATTTTTTATTTTTTTATTTTTTCTTCTTTTACCTTCTCTTTCTTTTTCTTTATTATGTCTTCATTTTTTATTATTTCTTTTTTACAAACCCTTGTGTTGAGGGCTTACTTTCAATAGATCGCAGCGAGGGAGCTGTTCTGCTATGTACGAAACCCCGATAAGCCACCATTTTAAAAAGAATGTCCATACTCAAGCATATAGTCAAAGCATGGGGGAGATGAGAAAAAAGGTAGTCCCTGTTCTGTAGTTAAATCCCTAGGTGGAAAGCACAATCAGACATCTGTGCATATTTAGATTTCCATGAAAGTGAATGCCATGTGCTCCTTAATGCCATGTGAAATAACATAACTCATGGTTTTCGGATGGCACCCAGGGGCATGGAGAGTGTAATGATGTCCGCTTCAGAAGTTAGGAGCAAATTTGTGTGTAATATTACCAGATAATATTCACAGTGTCTGGCACAGAGTAAGCACCCTATAAAATATTTCTTCAACTCTGAATGGAAGAGTGAGTTCTTTTGTATACAATCTGCCACATAAAGTTTGTACATCCTCTGTTTTATTACAAAAATAATATATGTTCTCACCTGCATGTGGTTTAACCTCTGAATCAATGGAGAATGGGAGCCACTCCCTCCTTCTAAATTTTTTTTCTTTTCTGGGCTGCTAATGTGCTGCCCCTACCTGGTTCTACCTCTCCCCTCTCAGTATTTCCTTTCTGGGCTTCCTCCTCGAATTACTTGTTGCCATCCTAACCCTGTTTTCTTTTATATTGTCTAATCACAGATTCATAGAGTTGTACGACTTCAACAAATGCCCATACGCAACTGTGTCCTGAAATATTTACAAGATTATCATTATACTAGATTCTGTAAGGGATAATACAGTTTAGTAAGAAATGTGCTCTTATACTGGAAGATAAATGACAGTTTTATGGCCAAATGATTGAAAAGATACAGAAGAAATATCACTAGAAAAGAAAGACAGTCCTGTTGTTTCTGGCAAAGGACATGAGATTTGAGTTGTCCTCAAGGATGGGTGAGATTCATATATGGAGAGCTTGGAAAGGAGAGACTATCAGAAGGTCAACTATTATGAGCAAAGGCAGTGATGACAGAAAAGTATATGGCTGGTTTGGGGTCAGTGAGGAGACTACTGGGACTGCCTTGAAGGGTTCCTTATAGAATAACGGGCAATGTTGTGTGAAGGCAGGTGGATCCTTTCTAGAAGCCTTCAACTGCTAGATTAAGGAATGGATTTTATCCCATGGGAAAAATAGAACTCTGTGGGATTTTAAGCCTGTAAGAGACGTAATAAAATGATCAGCTCCCTGTTTCCTACAGACTAGGAATCTCTTTCTCAACATCTCATCACTGCAAGCCTCTTCCAAATCCATGTTTCTTCTTCCTTTGTCCACTGGCTTAGTCATTTCTGTCAGTGTCAACATTTTTCTTGGATTCAAAGGCCGTTGTCCTTGGGAATATCTTTGAGGTTTGTCTCCAACTTCAACATTATTTGAGGGTTCACTGACCAAAAGCACCTTGGTAATGCTTTGAATAAATACCTATTCCTAGACCCTGTTCGAGACCAACTGAGTAGTAGTGGATTTTAGGACCCAGATTTCCACCTCTTATAGAATGAATAAATTTTAGCTAATGGTTACTTTTTCTTTTAAACATCTGCCAATATGCCCATTTCTTTTCAAACCTACTCTAGTCACTGTAACTCAGAACTTCCTTATCCTCCACAAGTTACTATGACAAGCACCTTCTGGGTTACAACCTCCACTCCAATATCAGCATCTTCTTTATAGAATCCACTTGGACTCCAGGAGAATAGCAACATAATCATATCTCAGGTCAGTGGTACTCAGATGTTGCGGTGATTCTAATGAAAACATTTCTTCAGTAGAGAAATAAAATATTATCTATATATTTGGCAAATATATGTATCTTTTTTTTTGTTTGGGGGATGACAGAGTCTCACTCTGTTGCCCAGGCTGGAAAGCAGTGGCATCATCTCAGCTCACTACAACATCTTCCTCCTGGGTTCAAGCAAGTCTTGTGTCTCAGCCTTCCGAGTAGCTGGAACTACAGGTGCAGCCATCATGCCTGGTTAATTTTTGTATTTTTAGTAGAGATGGGGTTTCACCATGTTGTTCAGACTGGTCTTGAACTCCTGACCTCAAGTGATCCACCCACCTTAGCCTCCCAAAGTGCTGGGATTACAGGAGTGAGCCACCACATCTGGCCAAAACTACAACTTTGATGAAAGAAATCAAAGAGCTAAACAGAGGGATTCCATGTTTATGGACAGAAAGACTGAATATTGATTGTCAAATTATCAGTTCTTCCAAACTTGATCCATATATTCAATGCAATCCCAATCAAAATCCCAGCAAGTTATTTTGTGCATATTGACAAACTAACTCTAAAATTTATATGGAGGAGCAAAAGACCCAGAATAGTGAAAAATATTGAAGGAGTTGGAGAACTGCGTTGGAGAACTAAGACTACCTGACTTCAAAATGCACTACCCGGCTACCGTAATCAGGACCTTCTGGTACTAGTGAAGGAATAGACAAATAGATTAAGGGAACAGAATAGAAAGCACAGAAACAGATCCATATAAATACAGTTAATTGATCTTTGACAAAGAAGCAAAGGAAATACAATGGAGAAAATATAGTCTTTCCCGTAAATGGTGCTGGAACAAATAGACATCCACATGCCAAAGAGTGAATCTAGACACAGACCTTAGAACCTTCACAAAAACTAATTGAAACTGAATCACAGATTTAAATGCAAAACACAGAAGGGTAAAATCCTACATGTAGGATAGTTAGGGGCAATCACACTCCTGGGCATTTACCCAAAGGAATTGAAAACTTATGTTCAGACCAAAACCTGCACACAGATGTTTGCAGCAGCTTTATTTATAATTGCCCAAACTTGGAAGCAACCAAAATGTTTCTCTATAGGTGAATGGATAAAGGGTGGTGCACTCCAGACAATGAAATATTATTCAGCACTATAAATAAATGGGCTATCAAGCCACGAAAAAACATAAAGGAACCTTACATGCATAGTACTAAGTGAAATAAGCCAATCTGAAAAGTACTGTATGATTCTGACTATATGACACTCTTGAAAAGGAAAATACTGTATGATTTCGACTATATGACACTCTGGAAAAGGAAAAATGACAGAGAAGATAAAAACTCAGTGTTTTCCAGGGGATAAAGAGAAAGGACTGAGCACAGAAGATTTTTAGAGCAGTGAAACTATTATAATAATGAATATATGTCATTATACATTTGTCCAACTCATAGAATATATACCACGAATGAACCCTAATGTAACCGTGAACTTTGGGTGACCATGACGTGTCAATGTAGGTTCAACTGAAACAAATGCACCACTCTGGTGGGGGATGTTGATGATGGGGAGAAATGCATGTGCAGGGCAGTGGGCATGTGGGACATCTTTGTACCTTCTGCTCAATTTAGCTGTGAACTTAAAACTTCTCTCAAAAAAGTCTACTAAAAACAAACAGAAAACAAGCAAAACAAACAAACAAACAAACAAAAGACTCTACTCTTGTCTGTGCTGTTGGTCTTCAGAGAAAGGAGAGGCATCTTCAAAGTACATTACAGTAAAAGCCTCACGACTGGAGAAGTAATCAGTCAGTCTGTCCCTGTGCTTTTCTTACAAAGGGGATGCACTGCCAAGCCCTGTAGAAGATGGTGGGAGGCAGTGCTTATCTGGCAATGGAGCACCTCCTTAAAATAGACTCTTTCCAGGTTGAAAATTCCCCTGTTCCAACTTCTACTATCATTTGACGTGGTGAATACAAAAACAAACATACTTCTCCCCCGACTCTTGTCCTTTGACATTTTAGAATTTACCCACCACAGTTTGTTATGTTCCAAGAAAATTACATTGTCTTAATATTCTTCTAGGGTGTTAGTAACGTCATGAGAAAACAAAGTGGGTTAGGGATGATCAGAACTGTGACAAGAGCCATATAAAATAAATCTACACTAAATTTAAATGTTTAAAAAACTGGATAATAAACCAAACTGGATAACAAGCCAATATTTTGTTTAACTTTTAAGATAATGGATACATGTGGAGGATGTACAGGTTTGATACATAGGTAAATGTGTGTCATGAGAGTTTGTTGTACAGGTTATTTCATCGCACAGGTATTAAGCCTAGTACCATTCATTATTTTTCCTGATCTTCTCTCTCTTCCCACCCTCTGCCCTCTGGTAGGACTAGTGTGCACTGTTCTTCTCGTGTCCACAAGTTCTCGATCCTTTGGCTCCCACTTATAAGTGAGAACATGAGGTATTTGGTTTTTTGTTACTGAGTTAGTTTGCTAAGGATAATGGCCTCCAGCTCCATCCATGTCCCTACAGAGGAAACTATCTCATTCTTTTTTAATGGCTAAATAGTATTCCATGGTATACATGTACCACATTTTCTTTATCCAGTCTATCATTGATGAACATTGATGAAGCCAATATTTTTAAGAGTAGGTGTATAAATGGATACAGAAAGTCCAAAATGGAAAATGGGTCCAATGTCTGAAAGACTGGCATATGAAGGAAAGAGAGGGCTTCAGAGTGAGTCCAATAAATTCATGTCAAGGAAGCCAGCTCTGGCAGGACCAAATGCCTGGAAAGGTGTACAGGAAACAAAAGTGTGGTGGCATCGTCAAGAGGGTCTGGGCAACAGAATCAGGCACAAGTACAATAAGTATTCAATGGGCATGTATTGAAAGAAAGAATGAATGAATTTATGAAGATTTAGGTATCAGAAATGAGGAACTAACTCCAATACATGATGGCTGTCATCTCAAATTCAGAATATTCTAACCTAACAAAATTGATACATTTGTGAAGACAATGGTATCAGAAATTGGAAACAAATTCCAGCAAATGTTGACTAACATCAGAAACTCAGTATGTTCAAACCTAACTCAAACCACGTCAGTGTAGCATCACCATTCAGCCACTCATGCAAACCAGGAATCTGGGAGTCATCCTCGACTCCTCATTCTCCCCCACTTGCCAGAGTCCTCGTGCCACCAAGTTCGTTTGCTTCTACATTCTACATACACTTGAAAGATTGCCCCTTCTTTCCATTCTCATAGCTACTGTCATTCAACTCTGTCTTTATCAACTTTCAGTGAGACCGTGGCAATGACTTCCTCATCACTGTGCCCAGTTTGAGTATCACCCCTGCTCCCACTACTACCGAAACTGCAGGCTGGGTGATCTTCCTAAAACACAGAATTGATCACTGCATACCTCTGCTTAAACCCTTCTGGTGACTTTCCCCTGTCTACAAAATAAAAACCAGAGCATTTGGGCTGTATATGTCTTTCCAATCTCATCTCTTGTCATTTCCCATCTTGATCATACTGGGACTAGAAATATGAAAGGCAGAATAACACAATTGTTAGGAACTGAGCCACAGCAGCACTAGACATTGCCAGTGGTACCTGTGTGACAGAAAGGGGACACTGTGGCGGGTATAGCCCATTCCCATAGGGAACTTGGATTCCTTTTTAGATGAGTACATATAATGTTACTGCTCTGTAGAGAGGTCTAAAAGAAATTGTGAATACTGTGTTCATTTGTGGGTAGAAAGAAATGTCTGAGGTATCAAGCATAGTGTTTTTGGAGTTCCCTGCATAAAACATATAAGGGAAAACTAACGTACAAAAGAAAATTCTTACAGATGAGTGCCCTGTCCTGTTTTTCTGAGTCCTCACATTTTTTTCCTATACACTTGACTCTCTCATTCATCTCTAGCCATCCACCAGACACCTATATATATCTATTATTTCTTATTTTAGGTTAATACTGCCAACATGATACATAATCAAAATAGAATATCTGCCAAAAATCCCAAACTGTATTACTATTCATTTCAAAGCCCAATATAAATTATTTGAGATTAGCCAAAGTTTCAAATTATTATGTGTATCAATAGATTCTGAAAAGCATACAGGCTGGAATAAGCGTAGTAAAAATGACACAGCAAACTTCTTGAATTCTTGGTGAATGCTGCAGCAAATAATCTGGCCAACAACCACACTTCTTAGACCTCATTAAGGAAGTACAAAGGAATAAACTATTTTCATTACCATTCCTCAAACTGGAGGAAAAAAAAATCTAGGAGGAAAAGCCAAGGAAAAGTACCCAACAAGAGCATTTCACTTCAAAAGCTCTAAGGTAGAGCAAAATGGATTTAGAAAGATGGGTTTAAGTAGCATCTTTGGTTGACTTCTACCTAGTTAGGCTTCCAGTGACCCCCTTATTTGCCTGGAAATGATTCAGAGAACACCTACTATGTGGAAAGCAACGTGACATTTAGCAGTAGAATCTCAGTGTTCAAAAGAACACATAAAACATGAGGTAGACACTCAGAAGAAGGAAGTGAGAACTGGGCCCACTTCCACTTACTTACCAGGCTAGGGATGGAGCCAGCTCAGGGCTAAGCCCCAAACTGGCCTTGGTGTTATGAGACCAGGAAAAGCCCTGATCCATACAGGGAGCAGACTAATTGGCTGGTGCCAGGGCTGCTCTCACAACCCACGCCAAACAGTGGCAGTCACAAGTGAGGACAGGCTTGGGAGGAAGCAGGGCTTCCCAGGTGTGTTATATGAACCACTGGCTTTTGTGGAAGATTAGACAATCCCTATAAAAATATATCTTAACAATGATGTACTGATGTCTATATATATTAGCAGAAAATAAAAAATAACTTATTAGCCTCACGATTTGTATGCTAAGTTTTAAAAAGTCGACAAAGAAAAATGGTAAGTAAGTGACAGCACAGATCCTACTAGGATATGAACACATCACTAAGATTATATCAAAATGCATGAAGTTTACAAAAGTCTGGACTAGACCAAAGAGATAAGATAAAGCAAGTCCATGGACTGAAAAAAAATTCTAGGGCTAACTCTGAGGAAAAACCTATATATGATACTCTCACAGATTTTTTTTCCTGCTTCTTAGATAAATTACAGACACTAAAGAATCTGAATTGTTGTGTAGACTATCAAATTTTCTCAGGATAGCCAGTTTGGAGAGCCTGCATCCAACTTCTTAGCTTCTATCTGCCAAGTTTTGCATCCAATTGCTCCTTCCACAGTGTGCAAATCTCAGGTGGGGTGTGGGGTTGAAGAGTAGCAGGTGTAATTAACCTGCCCATCCTTCCTTCCCAAGTCTAGCTATTGCAGCAGTTGGGGAGCATCCCACAGCCAGGGAAAGGGTATCGAAGGGAAAGCAGCATCTGCCACATAGGAAATTAATTGAAAAGAAGGAAACCTTCTCCATTCTGTCTCACCCCAATTCAGAACATCTTAATTGCAGAGAGGCTAACTTCATTAAGTGCTGCTTAACTGTTGTCAGAAGATTATCACATATTAAATGTAAAACCTATACAGTCTTCACTCTTCTGATAAAAGTTTGTAAGAGTATTTTTTCCAGAAGCCCAATCTGGAATGATTGTGGAGTGGTGATTTGTTAAGGAGCTTATCCTGCCGATGTGTATGTGGGCAATTTGTTTCTAATTATTTCAATAAATGAGCTTTATAAGAAGTCCTAGTAATAAAGTAACTTATGCCACAGAAGAATAAATCCTGGTGCTCTCAATATCCAGATAATGTAACCATGCCATTAAGAGCTGCCTCGTCAATAATGGTAGTCTTTGTATAATGATAGAACTCTATTTACATAATACACCAATGGTGGCTAATGCAAAACAGGTTTACATATAATATTAGTTGAATTTGCAGCATGAATTCACATTCCACCTTTGCATTGGTCAGAAAACATTATTTCACACTTCACTGCTCTAACAAATAAATTAATAAAGCTCACCTCATTTCCAGTAAATCCCGACGTGCATACTTCCCGATTCGAAATAATAATAACCTCCTGTCTTGTCCTTGCATGTCCTTTGAGTCATTCTCAAAGAGAGAATCATTTTCCAGACTACCCCACCCTGCATCTGAACTCCAGATGTGTGCAAACTGGATTCCAGCCAAAGCTAGAAAAGTCTCAGGGATAGTGATGATCTCATCATTTTATGTCAAGTGAAGGGAGGAAAGGTACCAGGATTTTCTTGTTTTCCTTAAAAATTCACAAAATACCAAGTCTCATCTTTCTAGGATAGGTATGCAGTAAAACACTCCATGCCTGTATCTTTACTTGAATTGTCAGCTCCATGTGGACAGGAACCATGGCCTTCTCATTTATTCAATTTTCAATCCTTAGTACCTGGTACAGATGGATTCTCAATGCCTGGCACATAGTAGGTTTTCAGTAGACACTTGTGAAATCTATGAAAAACCTTATTACTATTACATCTCAGATCTGAGAAAATGATCTCAAGGTAATGTCAACACATTTCAAAGTGCAGTACAGTGCAGCTGTCATTTATTTATCAGGGATTTCATACCCATCCTTGTATAAGTATTCTATGAGATGTAAATAATAAAAATTGAGATTTATAGTCAGACGAACGGAAATAGCCCAACACAACTAAAATACCAGCAGGTGAATAGATATATGTATATAACTGGAACTATGTTTATACTCTTATAATATATAACTGTCAAAAAGCAGAGTGCAGAATGTGAGAGAGAGGGGGAAAAATTACTTTTGGCCCCTTTGAATCTCATCCTGTGGGACCTAAAAGCAAATTTCTACTTTTAGAAAGGAAAAAAAAAGATATTTATTTATCCCCTCTTTGATATTTATTTGTGTATTTATGTGCAGATAGACAGATGAATAAGAGTTATCCTAGTACAGGAAAAAGTCTAAAAGGGCACACACCAACCCATTCAAACTGCTTAACAGTGTTATTAAATCTAAAGGGTAGAGGAGTTTGAGAGAAGATTCTTTTTGCATTTTCTATTTTATGCATTTCTGCATTGTCTAAATTTTTTATAGTGAGAATTTTTTTTTAGTAAAACAAAACAATTGGAATTTTTTAAAGTTACAAATAACTAACTACATTTGTGGCATATATTGAGTGCTTTAGGAGCTCAAGAAAACTTTAATTTTTTGGAATGTAATGAACCAAAGACCTCAATCAACCAGTGTTTTCCCCTCCACATTGTACTCATAGAAAACAGGAGCAAATCAGATAAAAATAAATTCATATCAAGAATTTAGGGAGCAGTAGTATTTTTCCATACTAAGTAGCTTTAGAGTCTTGTCTAACTTCCAACCATTCAGCTCTAATTACCCATCTCCATGTTGTCTGTACAATGATGAATGTTGTTTAGACCTTTGCTATCCTATGCTACCAGGCAAACACCTTGTCAGGATCTCAGGTTCCAACCAGACCTACCGAACCAGAATACCCAGAAGTAAAGTCCAGGAACCTGCGTTTTAACAAGATCCCTAGGTAATATGTTTGCATATTAACTTGGAGAAACACAAGTTTAGAAGACTAACCCTGAGTTTTGCATGATCTTCAACCTACAAAGAAAGATCTATTTTCATTAGACTGTCCATTTAAAAATAAAAAGTAGATGTTTTACACATACTGTAGGAAGTGCTAAACAATGTTATTCATTGAACAAAATTAACTAGACATATATTTGACCCCCTCTTATACCATATTTATTTAATTGTTGGAAATGACATTAGAGTACAACACAATAAAGAATAGTAAAAATTTCAGCTCCAGAACAAGTCTAGGAAAGTAGGATCCTGCAATCACTTGTTTTAACCATCAGACAGTGCTCACACATTGGCAGGGCAAACAGAAGGCCAGATCTCAGAATGAGGATGACAAGGCATGTCATTTAGGGTGCTGCCAGTCCCCATTCGATACCAACGACAAACATCATCAAACATTGATGGTGCTTTCTCATCCCACTCAAGATACTGTACCAGAATCCTTCTCAGTGGATATCACAGGCACCCATGGCTCATGGATCAAAGTTGGCACTTAAGAAGAAACATTTCTAGCGTCCCTACTTAAAAACTGCTGGACATGATAAATAACCTGATTAAGAGATGATAAATAAAAGATCAGTGATTTAAGTCCTCAGTGGGTGGGCAAGCCAAATATGAGAGATTCAAAATAGCCAAGAACTACTCCCTATGTCCAGAAATATATTTATTCACCATTTCTCAAACTGTTTGTTTAGTGGAGGCAAAGATTAGAAATTAGAATCAACGAACATTAGAGCCAGGAGGACTCTTACAGACTATCTAGTTCAACTGTGTCTCTTACATAGGAGGAAATATTGATCTAAAGAAACCACAATGGCCAAATTCCATAGCTAATTCTGGCAGAATCCAAGTCGGAATCGATGCTTATCTATCCAAGATTTCTCCCGTTACACCAAATGGCCCCTGAAGCTATAGCAGCCACTGGCAGGATAAACTGGATACAAACATGCATGTGGATTCAGAAACAGAGAACCACATCATCCCTAGCTCTGGGGAAAAACCAAGCTCATGCAGTGGCGGACCATGCTCCTGGTAAGAGGCTATAGCCAGCCACCAGGGAGCTCTGTGCTGAAGTTTGGGTAAGCCACAAAGGGGAAGGCTTCTCCAGCAGCCCTGCTCAGTTACTTCTGAGAGGCTTGTGTTCTTAGATCTCCCCAAGGTACCCCAATTCAACACATTCAAAATCCAACTCATGATTTGCACAGTGTATCCATGTCAGAACAACAATAAACCTACTCTTCCTCGTCTAATAGTTGCCTTTGACTAAAACCACTATTTACACAATTATGCAGGGCTGAAGCCTGAGTTATCCTTGTCTCCTGCCTCTTCCTCAATCTCAAATGCAATGAACCATCAATTATATTCTTAGGTATCTTGAGGATCATCCTCTTCTCTATATCTTCCCCATTACTATGGTAGTCTTAAATACTGTCACCTCTTGCTTAGTCTTCTGCAATGGCTTGTTAACTGATCTTCTCACATTTATTACGTCCCTCTCTCTAATCTGTTCACCACACAGTACCTAGAGTAACTTTTTTCAAATAAGAATTGTATGCCATTTATGTTCACTTAAAACCATTCAATACCTTCTCATTGGTTTTAACATGACAACCAAGTCCCTACAGGATCTGACCCCATCTACCTCTCCTGCCTCACCCCTTAACTCTCCCCTAACTCTCTGTGCACCACACTGGTCCCCTCTCAGTTCCCCCACTCCTCACAATTCCTCTGACTGCAGGGCCTTTACGAATGCTACCTCCTCTTTCCGGATCCATTTGCAGCCTTCATATCTCAGCTCCAAATTCACTGCCTCCAAGAAGCCTTTTCAGATTTCACTGAGTAGGCTACTTCTCACAGGTAAGCATTTACTCTCTCATGAATAAGCATTTGTTTTCTTAGAAGACTTTCATCTATTAATAATTAGAGATTCACTGGGGCATTATATGATCAATGTCTGCCTCTTTACTCACTACCTCATTCTCTGCAGTCTGTGGAGTTCATGAAAGCAAGAGAGATGCTAGAATCTTTGTCCTCTTTAGCTCATCATTTTATTCACAGTGTCTTACCATAGGCAACACACAGTAGACACCCAGTAAACATTGAATTGAATGAATGAAAGTATGAACAAATAAAAGCCTAGTGTTTAAGCATAAGCCACTGCTTATGCTTAAATAATGATTCACAGATTCCAGGCATATGTAAGAGTGATTGCATTCTAAGATTTCTGAGGGAAAGTCCCTTGTTGGCTATTTTAGTCATTTAAAAAGTCCACCTGCATACCCTTGCAAAATGTCATTTTCTTGGAAGATGCATATATCCTCAGATCCAGGCCAAGTCACTTCTCTGGGTTCAGACGTCCTGCCATGATATCTTGTGTCTTGTTATATCAGACTGGTTCTCCCATCCAGATGCCACACCTCATAATTTGAGGCAGAGATGCCACGTGCATAGGTACCTGAGTTAGTCCCAGGTAAGGGATAAGGACTACCCCTGAGAACTGTTAGCAACAGAACAAACCAGAGCAAAGTTCCTAATGTTTTGCTATGTGTTAGATACTCAACCTGGAAGAGCAGAGAACACAGTGTTCTCTTGCTCCATATCACAGTCTTGAAGCAATTTCTGACACCCAAAGCTGATAATTAACTGTACTAAATGATCCACCTATTTCTAACTTGGGCCACAGCCAAGTGGATCACAGTGTTTTTATGGTAGTTAAAATAATTATGAAGTATAATCTTGGCTTGTGCATACCTTCATGTGGGTGCAGGCCCGTGAGCTCGCCCTCTCTCTTCCTCTCCGTCTTTCCCTCCCTCTCATTTGCCAGAAAACTCCAATGCTGAGGGATGAACTACATTCTTTTCACAGTTACTTTGCTTTTTCAGAGTGGCCATCTAGTGGCTTGTTCCTTTAGTAACAGAATCCTGAAACTGACATGAACCTTCAGAATACATTGTGCCAAGAGTACAGCTTCCAGGCCACCTAAGTAATACCTTGATTAGATCAGTCCTCTCTTTGGAAAATTGAAACATCCCAATCAACTCCTCAGCACTGAAGCAGCCTCCAACCCCACTTCCAACATATACCCACAACTAAGGTTGGCAGATAATGTCCACGTGGTAACACTCACCTATGCAAAAAAACAAACAAACAAAAAAAAACACAGGAAAAGAAAGTATGCTGTGTCCCGTAGGCAATTCCTGGCACACCAGCTGTGATCCCAGCCCTCCAGGCCCACTGTGGTCCATGCCTGGTACCCTTCAGGCCCTAAGACAAGAAAGACTCCTTCCAGTGGGTTCTATTTGACAACCGGAGACTATTTTAGCTTCTGGGAGTCTTCTGGATACCATCCAGTGATGACTAGCTCCTTGACTCTCCTGATGAATGTGCCTGTTATGTGCATACCAGGGAGGACATAAAGCTTCCTACACGTGTCCCCATACCCTGGAGAAATGCAGGCCCATTTCCACACTAGTTCCTTCTTTTAATCCAGCTCCTCAGATCTAATGCCTTCGTAGGCTAAGATCTTTGCCTGGTGTCTTATAGAAAATGCTCTTTCTAATCTTAATTTCCCCCTTTTTCTAAAACTATAACATTCCTCGGTTTTCTCTTTGCTCCTTCCTCATCTCCGCAGCCAGCACTGCCGTCTCATCAACTTTCTCATCAGCCTCTAATTTCCCCTCAAATAGTGGTTCTTAACCCTCACTGCACATTAGAGTCACTTTTGAAATTAAAAATAGACACCTATGTGCAAGTGTGTGTGTGCTTGTGCGCCCCGTTACCTGTGTCTAGGCTCTATCCCCCCAAAATTAAGGCAGATCTCTGGGAATGGGGCTTGGTCACGGATAATTTATAAAGGATCGTCAGTGATTCCAGTGTGCATTCAGGGGCAAGAACCACGGCCTAAGAACTTGTTTACGTGACTGTATCGTTTAATTTTCATTTACACATGCAGAGTGTATTTATTGGTAACATACTCATTTCTGTTTATTAAGAATTTCTTACGTACCAAGCATGGTGTTGGGCACTGGAATGCCTCACAGATATATCACACGTAGATACATCCTTCTTTGATGTTGATGTTCTGAATATTTCTGTCCTCAGCCTTTCTGTTCTTCCCACCTATACTTTTCCAATTGTGCCAACTACCATCTACTTTCTGAGGACCCCTGAGGCTCAATCTTGGGAGCTTGTTTGGAGGTTCTAGCAGGATAGCCTGGCCACTCAGATATCCTGGATGAAAGAACAGTCCTCCTCTACTGGGGAAGGCTGTCCTCTTCAACCCACAGCGCAGCTTCAGGAGGGACACACGTGGAGTGGTGAGGAGGGAAGGGGACGCCTGCCTAGGCATCTAGATCAGCTGAATCAACCCCGACAATCAATGGGGGACAGATATCACAGCCAGATCACCCTTACATCCCCAAGTCTGAGTCTTGAGTCCAGACATCTACCCTATTACTTACATGATAGCATATCTGACTACATATTAGATATGCTGGCTTGAGTGACCCATGGACAAGTCAGATCCATATGTCAAAATGGAATGTTTTAATTTCCCACTGAGTTCTCCTTCTGTCTCCTCTTGGTGGCCCCTCAGTCCTTCTAGTCACCCAAGTTTGAAATCTGGGAAATCTTGCTTCCCAGTCCTCTTCCCTGCACTTCCACTCCTCATCGTCTAAATCTATTGTTGTCTCAAAAACATTGTGTCCCTAATCCAGGCCCTCACTATTTCTATGGCCGCGGATGGGTCTCTCTGCCTCTAGTGTTGCTAGCTACAGTCTAATCTTCACCAGAATCACCAGAGTAAACTGTCTCAGGGAAAACAGAATCATATCACAGCTTTCTGTCACTCAAAAGTGAAGTTTAAGGTCCTTACCATGGCACACCATGCCATCCAAGATCTGGCCCCTCCCAATTCTTCAGCCCCCACTAGAATGAATTGGGAACCCAAGATTGCTATTACAGCAATCTGGAGGGGGTTACAATGTCCCTTTGCCAATTAGGCTTTCTTACTCCCTCCCCTGTGGCTTTTATCATGCTGTCTTCTCTGTCTGTAAAACTCACCAACTCACCCCATCCCACATACACACACTAAATAGTTGCTGTCTTGCTATTCACCTCAGTTACATCTCAAGTAACAACTACAGTTATGGGCTGCATAAGAACATTTGGGTCAATGAAAGACCACATATTCAATGGTGGTCCCCTGAGATTATAAAACCATATATTTACTGTATCTTTTTTATGTTTAAATATGTTTTGATATATAAATACTTAGCATTGTGTTGCCATTGCCTACAGAATTTAGTAATGTAACATGCTGTAAACTGAGGTTTGTAACCTGGAAACAATGGGCTACACCATACAGTTTAGGTGTATAGGAAGCTGTATCATCTAGGCTGTGTAAATACACTCTATGATGTCTGCACAATGACAAAGTAGTCCAATGATGCATTTCTCAGAATACATTCTCATTATTAAGTGACATGTGACTGTATTATATGACTTTAAAAACAGTATAATTATGTGTCTTTGTTTCTGTATTCCCCATAGATGGTGAACTCCTTACAGGCAATGACTACAACTGTATTGTTTAGTTTTTGTTGTTATTTTCTTTATATACTCAGAACCCAGAACAATGGCTAGAACATCTCAAGTACTCAGATGCTTATGGAATAAATAAATGGAGACATAGCTTCCTTCCCTTAATAAGCTTAAAATGGAATACATTTATTTTTGTTTTTATATCCATTTATCCAAGTCTATAAATAGTTTCCTTTTTCCTAAACTCTTATATATACTCAGAAAGGCCCATTACACTCAAATGCAAACAAGGCAATTTAATTCAGTGTTGGGAGTATCTAGCTCACTATAATGTCCCAAGAACATGGAGAGATCACGTGTACTACCGAATCAGAATACTGGTGTACGATGACATTCTTATAAGGCAACAGCATCTAAAACTGACCCTTAGCTTCCATAATTTGATTGCCTTTCAGAAAATGTTCTCAGCAGAGAACTGAGTCTACAGTCCTCTCAGTACAGAAGCCATGATGCACAACCCATCAAATAAGACTGGTTTGCTGAATCAAGACCACTGACTGACTTGACAGCACCATATTAAAACTCACCAGCTTTTTTTTTTTTTGGAAACTAGACTTTTGGATGTTACACCAGTGATGAGACTGAGTAGAACAGAGCTTTCCAGGGGATGAATCATCCACTATGCTTATTTTATTAGCGACTCAAGTTGAAACCACTGAGCCATTGAGTAATAAACTCAGTTTGACCTTGTCAAAATCCTACACCTATAGCATTTTGAGGACTTGTTTGTTCTGCCACTTCGTTCCAAGGTGTTTGAACTTCAGTTGAGCACATGAAAGCTTTCAGTTATCAAAAGTGTGCTTATATATGCACATTATTTCACATTGATCCGCACCTGCCTGGCAGTCATCACCAGAGGCCCTGGAAATATTCAGAGAATCACTGAAGTGTGAGCAATAGTTAATAAAAAATTTTTGCAGTTTTAATTACAAACAAAAAGCAAGCATGTTTCAACTCTATAAAATGGATCTGGACTATCCAGGGAACTGCTGCTGTTTATTACCACACATAAATTATATTCATCTTTCACACTGAGTTAGTGCAGCTTACAGATTGATATATAAAGCAACAAGTTCCAATATTCATGAAAGTGTTAGTTCTACCACCTGTTTAAAGACTTTTAACCCAATTCTAGAACAAATAAAAATGAATCAACAACTATGCTCACCCTTCCTGCCATGGGGGTCCTTTTGTTCTCTAAGTCATGTTCCTATCTATGAAGCAAAATGAAGGACTACTAACAACCTTGGTGCCATATGTATTGGGAAGGAAAATTGCTGTGCCTTGTCCCAAGGCAATTAGTGTTAGGAAGGAATCAAGAAGCAAGCCAATATCGAAGCTGCTCTTTCCTTCTTAGCTGTGACTGCTGGAAACCATGACAAAAAATAATGTCAGACATTCTTATCAGGGATCATGGGCTCCATTTACATATTCTTGCATTTACCACTTACTTTGTAACCAGGCCTTATACTGGCATTCAACACACAAAGACGAATTAGACAGACCCCTGCATTCTTTACAGAGAAGCTTCCTGCACAATGGGTGGTTCACATGAGCAATAAAATGATTTGGTAAATGTGAGAATGGAGACATGCATTATTCATTCACCCTTTCAACAAATATTCTAGCTTGACTTTTTAAAGTCAGATGCTGTATTAGGTACCAGTGAACTAAAAATAGTCCTTTCCCTTGAAGTGTTTCGAGGATGTGTCTAGATAGTAAATACCCAATTACAAAATAATAAGAGTGGGGTATGGTAGGCCACATGCATGGAAGCATCTAGCAGAGTCCCCTGTCTCAGATGTAGAAGTGAAGGAAATCTCTCAGAGGAGATGGACTATCCAAGACAAGAACTAAGAATGGAGGCACATCAGTCATCGAAGGAGGCAGGTGTAGAGTTGGAAAGAGCTGCAGGCTGCAGGACCTAAACCCAGCAAGAACGTGGTGCACTATAAGGTTTTCACTAGATTGTAGTGTCCATCATCCTAAGAATATTTTTATAGCAAAACTTTAGATATTATAGTCCTTTATTATAGGCTTTAAAAGTTATTATCCAAATCTTGCAAATGAATGAATAAATCAATACATAGTGATGTTTCTTTACAGAAATCCCAGGAACCATCTTGTTGGATGAACTTCAAAAAACACAGAACACAAAATTCAAACACATGAAAGGAAAGGCAACTAAATTCATCAAAGACGTCACCAGGAAAGAAGACAAAAGTAAAATGTCCCCAGCCTAAAGTCAGTTGGATGGAAATATTTAAAAAGAAGATTTGTTCACCTGGTCTCAAAATAATAAAATTGGGCATTTTCACCATTCTTCTTAAAATATTAAGTGAGATAAAGCAAATGTTTAGCAGAATGCCCATAGTAAATATCCCCTAAATGTTAGCTACTATCATCATCTATGAGACACGTTAATAACTTACGTAACACATTAGTTTTGCTAGGAAAAGTATTTCTTACTTAAGAAACAAACAGTTCAGACTAAAACATGAAAGCTTTCTAAAAGGTTAATGAGGGAACCTGGGCTTGGATATGTGAGAAGCAGCCTTCTAGCTTCTGTGCTCAGGGCACACTCCACCTGAGAGACATGGATGGGCAGGAAGGATTATGTAACTAATTCAATGTCATCCAGAAAGTCCTATTCACAGAAACACCCTTCAATGATATGAGGACAACTCTTCTCAGAGATAATGGCCAGGGTTGAAGATTTCCTTAAAAACAAAATATCCAAGGCTTATTTGGATCACAACAGGTAAGACCAGATATACCTTTGCCATTCAATGGTACTGGCTATCACTTGGCCTTAACATGGTTAACGTGCAGGAGAGAGATCTCCCTTTAGTCATTGTTTAAGTTGTATATTGAAATATTTTGAATGAATTCTATAGTAGTTTCTAGAAAAAGTATCCTATGTTCATCCAAATACCTTTTATTTTCTCCAACCCCCAACGTCACATACATAGCAAAGATAC
Organism: Cacajao melanocephalus; assembly: GCA_963573385.1. NCBI lineage: Eukaryota > Metazoa > Chordata > Mammalia > Primates > Pitheciidae > Cacajao > Cacajao melanocephalus. Next base: position 100,042 of record CAUYLG010033690.1, read on the forward strand.
ATTATCCTGCCATATTTTTTTAGAGACAGGGTTTCTTTGTGTTACCCAGGCTGGAGTGCAATGGTGTGATCACAGCTCACTGCAGCCTTGAATTCCTGGGCTCAAGTGATCCTCCTGCCTCAGCCTCCTGAGTAGTCAGGACTACAAGTGCCCCACCATATTCGGCTAATTTTTTAATTTTTTGGAGAGAACTGTTCTCTCTATGTTGCCCAGGCTGGTCTTGAACTCCTGGCCTCAAGCAATTCTCCTGCTTTGACCTCCCAAAACACTGGGATTATAGGTGTGAGCCACCGCACCAGGACTGAATGCCTCTATTCAACAAACCATTTTAGCAAGTTTCTTTCTCTCACCATCTCCTTCACATTTTCTTTCTCTTTCAACTTTATCATCCATTGCCTGTGAGAATAACACAGAGTAACTCAATTGCCAACACATGTAAAATCCAATGGATATGGACAGCAAAGTTGGCAAGCTGAGGAATGCCATAAAAATTCTGCTTGGAGTTTAATCAAGGTAAAGTTCAATGAACTTTGTCCATTCAAATGAAAGGTACAAACAACATTGGCAAGCATAAAGTAAAACTAAGAAAAGTATAAAGCAAGACTGGTAAGCACAAGCTTAAAGCTAAATGAAAAAAGCGGTTTCAAGGACTTTTTAAATTTGCAGGGACTCTGTTTACCTGGCCTCAGCTTTCCCACCCAAGCTGTCCCAAGCTTGTTTTCACCAAACAAGAATTACTTATCCTACACTAATCCTTTCCCTTCTCAAAACCTGTGGTGGCCTCTAAATGCTTCTCATATCGCATTAAAACACCCAACATAGAATTCAAGGGTATTTTTCCTTGGCTTTTAAAAGATACTGGTCAAGACATACAGTGTATTAGTTTGCTAGGGCTGATGTAACAAAGCATCCCTTGGCTTGTAGGAGTATCATCCTGATATCTGCCTTTATCTTTACATGGTGTTGTCCCTGTGTGTCCAAGTTTCCTCTTTTTATAAGGACATCAGTCATATTGGATTAGGGCCCACACTAATGACCTCATTTCAACTTGGTTACCTCTATAAAGACCCTGTCTCCAAACAAGGTCATATTCTGAGGTCTGGGGGTTAGGATTTTAACACATAAATATTTAGACACAATTCAACCCATAACACACAGTGCTATCTTTGTTATTATTATTATTTGGTGGCATCTGTGGAATTGTAAGTATAATGGGAAGGACACATACTTGTCATCAGATAGAGTTTGATTGAATTCAACTCTGAACTCCTGGCCTCAAGCAATTCTCCTGCCTTGGCCTCCCAAAGCACCGAGCCTCTCATTTGCTCTGAGCTTCCCGACTACGTGAGATAGAGATAAAATTCCAATAATGCAGAATGCTGTGAAGACTAAATGCGGAAGCAACTTCTATAAATATGTAAAGACAGACCCTTGTACACTACACCCAACTGGAATGACCAATATCAGGTCTGAACTTTCTTCTGATACACCAAGGCATAATACAACATAATCAAACTTGTTTGCCTATCCCAAAAATGGAAACCTGTAAGACAATGCATAAAAATCTTTCAAATCTCTCTGTTTAAGACTGTGAACACCCTCTCTTCCCACAGCGAAATGCATTTTCTGTTGGTTCATTTATGGCTCTTTACCCAACTCTACAGAAACAAATCTAAATCTTTCTTATGGTATCTTTTCATGTTTGAGTTCATCTGACCATTTGGTTGCAAGCTCTTGGAATGGAAGAACAATGTATTCAATTATGTATGAAAATATTTGAAATATTTTGATATAATATGGGAAAGTATTTTCAGAAGACAGCCTTTGCATTGAGCACCTTCTCTATGTAATTCATTGGTAATTTAGTGGAACTTTGAAGCGTATCTTTGTTTCCAAGCCTGTTCTTTCTCACTGACCTGCGTCTGTTATCTTTATTCTCAAAACCTGCTTGCAGAAAAGACACGAATGCATTTTGGGGATTAAGCAATAAAGTGTTCTGGGGCTGCTGGGTAATACTGAGCAGGTTGTAGAGTGCATAGGGTGTCCCCAAAACATAGGAGATTTTCATATTTTTCAGGACAATTCTTTAGCAGATGGTTGTCAGGTCTGTATTAATATAAGTCTGTATGTTACAACAATTTTCTACTCTGTATAAGGAATGCTTTATCTCATTCACATAAGGTACTGCATGGGCTAGCCTTGGCCTTATGGCTGATAAATCTGATATGTAATTCCTCTCGAGAGATTCTCAGGCAAGGAGACCTAAGCCAGAGGAAGGGAACTCCATGCATTTTCTGGCACCAGCAATGTGAGGGGTTGATTTGGGGAGAATCTTTTGACAAGTCCTGTATCAAGGAGTGGCCTCCCCTCTTACTGTTGGAAAAAACTGTAGTTGAGCAGGCTCTGGGGTGGGTAGAGAATCTGCCAGCATTGCATGTTGCTCACGAGAGAGATGGAGGAGCTAAGGCATGGAAAATGTGCTACCCTGGTACTACAACATAAGAACAGAGACCTGATCCCCAGAGAATTGACAACAGTGTCTTCTTCACTCATATCACAGCTGAATCATCTGGAAGACAAATTCAAACTCATCAACAAGAAACTCTTGATAGGAGAAACAAGAGATATAATGTAATACTTTGTAGACATCTGTCACATTGCTATGTGATAAATACCTTGGAGTACCTAATGCATGCGGGACTTAAAACCTAGATGATGGGTTGATAAGTACAGCAAACCACGATGGCACATGTATACTTACTTAAGTTAAAGTAAGTACCCAGAACTTAAAGTAAAATAAACATAAAAATAAACCTTGGAGGGTGCATTTTAATACTTCAAAAGGAGTTTGTTTTTGAATTGTCCAAATCATCTCAATACAAAATATTAACAGCAATCTGACCAATGACGACGGCCAATGGCATCAGAATGAACCATATTTTTAAAAATGTAATGAGTATAAGAAGTTGTCTATTTTTAACAAATGCATATTCTGGCTGGAGAGCATAAAAAACAGCACACAGTAAAACTTCCTGGGTGGCAGAATTGTGTGGTATATCAATATTAACATTTTGCAGAAAGATTTAAGGGGTGATTGGGACCATAGCCCAGCAGATGGAGACTGTGTGAAAGCAGAACCAAGTGGGAAGGCAACCCAAGCTCAACAACTCTTCAACCACGGGAGGGTGGAGCACCCTTCAGCTGAAATGGCTGACCAGGTTTGAACAGTTGACTTAAACTTAGCCAATCACAGGCGCCAGGAAACAGCTAGAGTGAGAATACCAGGGGAAGTTTATAAAGTGGAGCTGGGCTGGGAATTGGCATCACAGAAATGGTGGAAAGTAATGGAGATGAAAAAAGAAATAAGAAACATTTGAGAAAAGAGGAACCTTGTAGGAATAAAGAAACAGACACCTATCACAGACACAGAGACTGCTGCCGGCAGATGCATTTCCTCTCAGAGCGTGCCCTGAACCTTGAGACAACATGCTCTCGCTCTTCATTTGAAGTAGCCCTGATGAGGTTCTGCTTCTTGTAATTACAGCTTTGTAACAAAAGCTATAGGAATGCCAGGCAGAGGAAGAGACAGGCCAAGGGAACAATGAAGGGCCTGGGACAGCTAGAGGGGTGGTGTTTTTGGGGAAAAAGAGGGGGAATCAAGCTATGGAGGACTATGGCAGGTACAGTAAGTCCGGGCTCTTCATTGCACAAATTAAGAATGACTCATTGACCCTAAGATTAAAAAAATAAAAAAGCTGTCATTATAAATTTGGAGGAAGGCTGGGGGGTTGGGGGTAGGGGCGGGCAGCTGGGGGCAGGGAGAAGAGTACTAAGATTCTGCACATATTGATAGGCAATAATTCATCCGGAAAAGCCAACTTGAGCATTTTGGAGAGGAATTTTAAATTTTGTTTTCTTCTAATGTTTAGACTGAAGAGAAATTTCTTTTGATGAGAACACCTTTAACAGATTATTAAAAGGGACAGTGTGAAACCTTCAATAATATTTAGAAATATGTGTAGGAGAGCTAACTTGATTTGTTCATCACATTTTCAAGTGACTGGTGTGCGCTTCACTTCTGACTACATAGCACAGTACAGGTAGACTTTTGTGTATTAAAATTAATGAAAAAGTGGGGGACTGACAGGTCTCAGTAGTTCTCCCAATTTAAATACACTTAAATAACTGTGAAAACTGGTCAGTTTACTCATAAAATCATGCCAATTTAAAACAGAAAGGTTCCACTGATATTGACCACATTTTTGGCTCCTATTAAATTGCTGCATAAATACATAAAGCAGGTCTGTAATACTATATGTCTGCAAAAACATATTTTTGGCAAATAAAACTCATTCCATTTTTTTAAATCTCAATCTTCCTTACCCAGTATTCTTAAATATATAAAAATTATGTTTGGTTCTATATATCCAAATACCACCACTCTCACACACTTTTTTTCACATTGGTCTTATCCATCCTTTCCTTTTATAGATTTACGCATACAATAGTTTCAGTTATGAGGATCAAAATTTTTAATCTCTCAAAATCCAGCCTCCCACTGTCACCAGAGCAACATCTGAAGTTTAAATGTAAGAGACTAGTGATTGTCATGGGTTGAATGGTGCCTGCTCCCTTTCCTAGCAAAAAAGAAAAAAAGATACATCCATGACTTTACCCCTGGCACTTGAGAATGGGACTTCTTTGGAAGAAAGGTCATTGAGGATGTAATTATGTTAAAGATCTCCAGATGAGATCATCCTGGATTATTGGTGGGCTCTAAATCCAAAGATAAGTGTCCTTATCAGAGGCACCGAGAGAACAGATCTGGAGAGAAGAGAAGTGAGAAGGAGAAGATGACCGTGTGAAGATGGAGGCAGTGATTGGAGTTAGGCAGCCTCAAGTCAAGGAACGTATGAGCCACCAGAAGGAAGGTGAAAGTGGCAAGGAAGGATTCTCCCTTAGAAACTTCAGAGGGAGCCCAGCCTACCTCATTGCAGCGAGCTGGCTTCCAGAGCTGTGAGAATTTCTGTTGTCTTAAGCTACCAAGTTTTTGGTAATTTGTTACAGCAGCTCTAGGAAACTAATACAATGATTAAACGGTATCCATTTATTTTTTAATTTGCTTTTCAATTAAGTTTGTGGCCCATATGTAAAATGTTGATTTTTTTTTCTTGTGATATCGTGATTTAATAAGAAATATTTATTTAGTCTATATCCATTTATTTTCAAATTTTCTTTAAGTTTGTGGCCCACATATAAAATGCTGATTTTTTTCTTGTGATATTGTGATTTAACAAGAAATACTTACTTGGTCTATATCCCTGATTCCTGGCACAGAGCTTCTGAAGCTTCTAAACACTTGGAATTTCTCGAGTGACAGGAATGAGAGCAGCATCTTTTGTTATTCATAATATGACCCTTTCTAACTATACCTGAGTTACACTGATGAGGTGACTCTTGGTGGGCCCCTAGAGAGTTTCAGGATGGGACCTGGTTGCTAGAGGAACCAACCATGAAATTAAAGGTTTGAGAGGTGCAAAGAGCTAGAGATTCAGCTAATCACTAATGAACAATGATTTAATCAATCACGTCTATGTAACAGAACCTCCACAGAAAATCCTAAATGACAATGGAGTTTGAAAGCTTCTGGGATGGCTTCGGGGATGGTGAACACCTTGAGGTTCTGGCAGGGTGGTGCCTCTGGAGAGGACATGGAAACTCCTTGCCCCTGCTCCTCAAACCTTGCTAGAATCTTTTCCATTTGCCTGTTTCTAAATGGTATCATTTATAGTAAATAATAGTAAGCTACCTGTTTTCCCTGAGTTCTGTGAGCTGTTCTAGCACATGATCCAACCTGAGGAGTAGGTCATGGGAACTCCCAGTTTGTGGCCTGTAAGTCCTTCATGTGGGAGGCCCAGAACCTGTGGATGGCACCTGAAATGGGGACAGTCTTGTAAGAGTTTGATGCTAATTCAAGGTAGTTACTGTCAGAATTGAGTAGAATCATTGGACATCCACTTGGTGTCTAGAGAGTTGGAGAAATGGTCATGGATATGGGAAAAACCCACACATTTGGTGTCAGAAGTCTTCTGTAGGTAGAAACTGATCATCATAGTTGGTATCAGAAGTATTATGGGAGTAAAAGTAGCACAGATTCCTTAACTTAATTTCTACCATAATTAAAAATAAGGATATTGTAATAAAGAATTACTTATAAAATTAGAAGCTAAGGTAAAGTTTATCCCTGAATGCTGTTTACTAAAAATATCACAAAGCAGTTTTAAATGAGAATAATGCTTAAACATTTAGTATTTTATGGTTTAATGTTGCTAGTTGCCATGACAACTGAAAGAAATCTATAACCCCAAATGAAACATCTCTGCTTAGTTTAATGTACCACTGGATACATTTCTTCAAGGCAAGAGCTGAATGAAGACAGCAAAACACATAGCGTATAATGAAGTCCATGCTTTTGGTAACAGAATGAAGAGATAGTTCAATCCCAGAAGATTTACTGAATTCCTAGAATGTATTAGGCATTGTGCTAGGCAACAGGAAGATCAAATCCCTTTATCAAGATGCACTTACTCTCCTGTGGGGATAGGTATGTAAATAAATTGGTTAGTAGCTAAATAAATCAAATTCAGAACACAATTCCTGAGGATTTTGGCAGATAACTCAACTTCAGTGGATTGCCTAGTGATTCTAAGTCATACTGTAAATTGTAACTAAAAATTGGACTCAAAAATTACCATTTAAACTTAATATATATTTCATAAAATCTATGAAACATGTTCATAGATTTAAAAATCTGACTACTGAAAATTGATAAACCTTGGTAGAAATCTACATATATATTTAAAAGATATATTTGAAATTAGTTTTGGGTTGTACCATATATTCAAAAGATATATTTGAAATTAGTTTGAAAATTATATTCAAAAGATATAATTTGAAATTAGTTTGAAATTATATTACTTACTTGAGTGTTATGAATGCATCCTTTGGCAATAAAATTATCAATTGTGGATAAGAAAACAGCTCTGCTCAAATTTAAAAGAAACATTTAAATGTTGAGAAAGAAAATCTGACTACATCTATTCTAGCATATTCTACATTTGTTAAAAATTATGTCTATGAATATATTTAATCACATAAAATGATTAGGAAATAAGGTTAAATGATAGAATCAGGATACATAGCTGCAGTATGATCTCAACTATGTAAAAATGCATTAACATGTATTGAAAAAGTATACCAGAGGTAACAGTGATTACCTGTAGGGATCCATATTTTTTTTTAATTTATTATACTTTAAGTTCTGGGGTACATGTACAGATCATGCAGGTTTGTTACATATGTATACATGTCCCATGGTGGTGGTTTGCTGCATCCATTGTCCCGTCATCTACATTAGGTACTTCTCCTAATGCTATCCCTCCCTAACCCCCCTACCCCCTGCTATTCCTACCCTAGCCCCCTACCCCCAGGCCCCAGTGTGTGATGTTCCCCTCCCTGTGTCTGTGTGTTCTCATGGTTCAACACACACTTATATGTGAGAGTATGTGGTGTTTGATTTTCTGTTCTTGTGTCAGTTTGATGAGAATGATGGTTTCCAGTTTCATCCATGTCCCTGCAAAGGACATGAACTCATCTTTTTTTATGACTGCATAGTATTCCATGGTGTATATGTACCATTTCTTTAACCAGTCTATCACTGATGGGCATTTAGGTTGGTTCCAAGTCTTTGCTATTCATATTTTATATGATCCTAATGCCTAGAACAATGCCATACAGATTGTTAGTACTATCACATAATATGTTCTCTCTTAAGATATTCTCATCTATTCTTTCCACAATGGGATTCATTGCATTTTTAAATAAAGAAAATGACAGTTCTTCCCTAATTTTAACTAATATATCTATGTACCCAAGATAATCTAAAAAAAATGAATTTACAGATAGACTCCCCAAATAATCTACATCACAAATAGGGCCAAAAATCCGGAACTACCCATCCTCTCCTGTTTGCGAATAATTTGTCTCTATGTCGGCTGAAGCCCTTGTTTCTAACTAACATGAAGATGCCATTTGAAGGACAACTTTCTGTGATCTGGAAGCTGACAATGGAGACCCACAAAGGAAGTTTCCTGCTTGGTTGTTGCAGGCACATCTGAAGCTCTGGCTGACTGTGAATGAATGTTGAAGTCTGGTGACGCTGCTGCCTCATGGGAGGGTAGGCGTAAGATGAACTGGGGGTAAAGCCAAAGGAATTTGGAATCAGAGCTTAGTATGGGTCTAGGGCATACTTTCTACTGATGGAGATAGGCCATAACAGGGACAGTTTAGAAGTGTGGACTGAGATAGGTAAACTGGAGAAGAGGATAGTTTTTATTAAGTCACAGTTGAGTTTGAAGAGGGGTATCGAATGGTGAGGTGTCAGCCAGGCTGAGGTGAGGGCAACAGCAGACATTCCTCTCAAAGGGGAGATAGGGCAGCTCTGAGGGTTTGGGGTAGAGTTGCTTTGGGAGTAGAGAATATGGCAACTGGGTGTGTTCCACCTTTGTTAGCTTCCATTGCCCATGGAGTTAAATTTATTAAGCTCCCTAGAATGGTGAGGAAGTCCATGCTTACTCTCCAAACTTCTCTGTTTCTACAATCTTCTCTTGGACTTACTGTACTAGTCTAATCTACTTGTGGCTTCCAAATTTGCTTTTCATAATCTCTCAAGATTTAGCTCAAGGAATGAGACCATAAAATCTCTTGTGCTATTCCAGAGGGATGTCACCCTGTCAGCCTGCACTGTCACCCATACAGTATCATTAAAGATGCTTTAACATTTTGCATCTTCCTAAATAAATAATCTGTGAGCAGTTTTAGTTAGGATTTAATCCAAAGGGAAAAGAGGGAAACCCAAAGTGCTTAAAAGGCTCCAGTTCAAAAGAAGAAGTGTCACTTTGTAGTTTTAGTGAAGACAAGCATTATGCACTCATGCCTGTTGATGGCACTGAACGCAGATCCAGAAAAACGCTATAACAAGACCCTGAGTGCCTGGTCTTCCAGGGATGAGGAAGAGAAGACAAACAGCATGGATAACATGTGGAGAAAGACAGGATTTGGTAACTGATGGAGAAAACTTATTTTCCTTTAGATTTTAGAGAGGTGAGAGTTGCAGATGAGAGAAGAGACAGAAGTCACATGTAATAATTTAATAACAATGTAAACTGTTAAGGCAAAGCTCTTTGGTAGCTGATAGGGTTTAGATGTTTCATTCCCTCCAAATCTCATGTTGAAATGTGACCTCCAATGTTGGAGGTGGGTCTAGTGGGAGGTGTTCACAGGGGTGGATCCCTCATCAATGGCTTGGTGCTGTCCTCACGATAATGAGTGAGTTCTCATTCTGAGTTCATGTGAGATCTGGTTGTTTAAAAAAGATCTGGCACTTCCTCCTTCTCTCTCTTGCTTTCTCTCTCACCAAGTGACATGCCTGCTCCCCTTTCAATTTCCACCTTGATTGTCAACCTCCTGAGGCACTCACCAGAAGCAGATGCTGGCACCATGCTTCCTGTACAGCATGCAGAACTGTAAGCCAAAATAAACCTCTTTTATTTATAAATTACCAAGCTTCAGGTATTCTTTCATAGTGATGCAAATGGACTAATACAGTGGCGATACATCCTGACTTACTTACCTGGCCACATTTTTCTGTTAAGAATTTCTACGGAGTTTTGAGGAACAGAAGAGGTTTTTTTAATCGTGGAAGTAATTGGCCAGAGTTAAGTTTTATGTCCCAATGAAGAAAGATTCCCAAGCCCAAGGTGGCACACCACTTGTCTTTGAATAGCTTTGAGAAAAAGAAATCATACCACAGAAACAATGTGATTCATTGATTGCGCTTCAGACAGCAAAGAAAGTTCTAGGGTATGACTAAGAAAGTGGGTCTGCAAAAACTCATTTTCAAGGCAAATAATGTAAAACTAAGTTCACTAGGATTGAGGCATTTATTTTACAAAGAAGTAATTATGAGTAATTAAAATGCCATGCATCAATGATTATTAGTGACAATTGGTATTTCCACAGTACTAAAAAATGCAGAAATTGATTTAATTAAATTTACTTTAGCCAGTGCCTCATAAGAGCAAAGTAAATGGCCTGTGGCAGATAAGCATGGCCACATGGTGCAGCAAGTAATTTCTTATAGGTTTCACTAAACGTATTTAGTCCGGTCAATGATGTTTTATTGAGTTTTTAAAAATTTGGACATCTAGTGTTTAACACAAGACTCATGGTTCAAGATGACTATATTTCATATCCATGTGAAACGTACCAGATTTTCAGGAAAGTCCATGTATTGATGTAATTCTAAGAACTCTAGGCTGATACCAGCTTTAACGGTGAATGGTGCAAACTGCTTTAGTTACTGTGGCCCTTCCTGTCATCACCTTTGCAAAATGCTGCCATGGAGAATATCCCTACTCTGAGCATGTTCCCTGTGATGCTCCAAGTCCCATCTCATTCCACCAGTCCCAAATTCCCTTCTGAGTAAAAGGTAGTAAAGATGGTTAGCATCATTTCAGTCTATCCTTATGCCATGAAAACATTTTACTCTTTATGTGTTTAATCAGTGGGGCTCCCATAAGCTGGTCTGCGCTTAGATGCAGGCAGCATGTATGTGTGTGAGTGCACATGCAGATGTGTGCATGCATGTGTGTGTGTATGCGTGTGCACGTGCATGCGTGTGTGTATGTGCATAGGTAAGTTTTCACCAGTCACACCTGAGCCTCTTTGACTGCCATGTGATGGCCTTGGCCCCTGCCCCTCGGCTGGGCAACCCAGGCTACATGGCTCCTGGTCTTACCTGCACACCCAAATGGCCCACACTCTGCTTCTCCAGGCCTACAAACCCCAGCAATTGTGGCTCAGCTTCCCTACGTCCTCATAGAGTATTCTGAATTGAATGAATTATGAGATTGTCTTCCAATTTTGCTAATGTACTTACCTGAAACTACATTTTCATCATGACTGGGTAGAAAATGAACATTTGGGCTCCCTGTCCTACTGAACTGTTGAAATACAACCCTAAATTAAGCAACGTAGATCAAGAGCACAATTGCAAAATGATATTATGAAATAAAACTTTGTTATAGTAGTCCCCCTTATCTGCAGGATAAGACCACTAGTGGATGTCTGAAACCTCAGGCAGTACCAAACCCTATGTACATTACCATTTTTTCTTATATATACATGCATACATAGCTATGATAAAGCTTAATTTATGAAGTAAGTGCAGTAAAAGGTTAACAATAATTAATCATTAAATAGGACAATTATAACAATCTATATGCTATATTAAAGTTACATGAATGTGGTCTCTCATTTATTTCTGAAATTTTTCATTTAATATTTTTGAACCTCAGTGAACCACAGGTAACTCAAACTGTGAAAAGTGAAACTAGATAAGGGGAGACTACTGTATTTTCTTAATTTCAAAAGCAGAAAAATGATACCTTTTTATAATTGTGCTATATCGGGGAAAATTTGTCCACTGTCTTTCTTGCAAATGACTATCCCTTTCTCTTGACTTTTGGGATATTCCTGTCTTTTCTTTTACTAAGTAATGCTAATAGCAGATGGCCCTGCTGCCTTCCACTCTTCAGCCATCATTGTTACCCCTAGATTACAGAATGAACTTCCAATTTTTCTTCCTGCTGGGAATTCTCCACCAACATTAAATGAATAGTTAGATATATGATGAGATTAGTGTTTCAATCCCTTGCCCCTCTTCCAATCTGACATCCCACTAAACTTAGAACTAGACCCAAACTCTCTATCGTAGCCAATGAGGCCAAACACAACCTGACCCCTGCTATAGGGTTTAGTCTCATCATTAACAGTAGTTATATTTTATAATGCCATTGCCAACATTGAATTAGCAAATCCTGAACCATTTCTCCTAGGAAAAATACTGGATTATGTTTCTCCGAGTCTAGGGTCACAGTATTTTTGTCAACTGATAAATACATAACCTTGTTTTGTGTGTGTTTCTGCTTAAAGACACTTTATTTAGCAAAGAAAGTTTATTCATTAACCCTGGACCTCTGGTCAACAGCACTATAACTCATACTGGAACAAAGTTTATCTAACACACATATTTTCCACATAAGGCACACCACAGCCTCCTTGCACTTAGGAACCAGACAGCACTTCAGCACCACCCTTCGAGGCCATTTTAAACAGCGACATCAACCAAAAGCACAAAATGTGAAAAATGCAGTACTAAGTAGATCTCAAAAAGGACACTTGTGTATAGTTTGCGAGTGAAACCAGAAGGCGGAGCATTGTCTTGTTCAGTCTCAACTGGGAACGTGTGTATGGGGAGACTTCACATTTTTTGCCACTCTATGTCTGCAAGTGATATCAAAAGCACTGTGATGACTGATTTTGGGGTTACAAGTGAATTTCAGTGAGTAGGCAAATTCATAAATAGAGTCTGAAAATAGTGAGGATTGACTGTTTTTCTGACTTCATCTTCTAAAAATATCCTTTTTGTTTGTTACACTCCAGCTATACTAGCATGCCTAGCTCAGTTTCGTCTCAGAGGCTTTACACTTGTTCTTCCCCTTGCCTGGGCTGTACCCTCCACAACCCCCCATCTCCAGAGGGCTGACTCTTCCTCGAAAGAGCAAGGGCTTGTCTCTTCCTTAATACAGACTCCCCAGCATTTACGACAGAGCCAGACTCCACAGGTACTGAATACATAGTTGGTGAATGAATGGCAATTGTTTTCTTAAGATGTCCTTTTTATTTATTTATTTATTTATTTATTTATTGCATTTTAGGTTTTGGGGTACATATGAAGAATATGCAAGATTGTTGCATAGGTACACACACGGCAGTGTGATTTGCTGCCTTCCTCCCCATCACCTATATCTGGCATTTCTCCCCATGCTATCTCTCCCCACCCTCCCTACCCCCTGCTGTCCCTCCCCTGTTTACCCCCAACAGACCCCAGTGTGTGATGCTCCTCTCCCTGTGTCCATGTGTTCTCATTGTTCAACATCCGCCTATGAGTGAGAACATGGTGGTATTTGATTTTCTGCTTGTTCTGAGTTTCTATATCTTCCTGGTTTCATCTAGGAGGGTTGTATATTTCCAGGAATTTATCCATTTCCTCTAGGTTTTCTAGTTTATGCACATAAACGTGTTCATAGTAGCCTTGAATAATCTTTTGTTTCTCTGTGGTATCAGTAATAATATCTCCCATTTTGTTTCTAATTGAGCTTGTTTGGATCTTCTCTCTTGTTTACTTGGTTAATCTTGCTAATGGTCAATCAATTTTATTTATTTTTTTCAAAGAACCAGCTTTTTTTTCATTTATCTTTTGTATTATTTCTTTTGTTTCAATTGCATTTAGTTCTGCTCTAATCTTGGTTATTTCTTTCCTTGTGCTGAGTTTGCATTTGGATTGTTCTTGTTTCTCCAGTTTTGTGAGGTGTGACCTTAGATTGTCTATTTTTGCTCTTTCAAACTTTTTAAAGTAGGCATTTAATGCTATCAACTTTCCTCTTAGCACCACTTTTGCTGTATCCCAGAGGTTTGGATAGGTTGTGTCACTATTATCATTCAGTTCAAAGAATTTTTCAATTTCCGTCTTGGTTTCATTGTTGACCCAATGACAATTCAGGAGCTGGTTATTTAACTTCCATGTATTTGCATGTTTTTGAGGGTTCCTTTTATAGTTGATTTCCAATTTTTCCACTGTGGTCTGAGAGAGTACTTGATATCATTTCGATTTTCTTGAATTTACTGAGACTTGTTTTGTGGCCTATCATACGGTCTGTCTTGGAGAATGTTACATATGCTGTTGAATAGAATGTATGTTTTGCAGTTGTTGGGTAGAATGTTCTGTAAATACCTGTTAAATCCATTTGCTTTAGGGTATAGTTTAAGTCAATTGTTTCTTTGTTGGCTTTCTGTCTTGATGACCTGTCAAGTGCTGTCAGTGGATTATTAAAGTCCCCCACTATTATTGTGTTGCTGTCTATCTTATTTTTTAGGTCATACAGTAATTATTTTATAAATTTGGGACCTCCAGTGTTAAGTGCATATATATTTAGGATTGTGATATTTTCCTATTGGACTAGGAATTTTATCATCATATAATGTCCTTCTTTGTCTTTTTAAACTGCTGTTGCTTTAAACTTTTTTTAGTCTGATGTAAGAATAGTTATTTCTGCTTGCTTTTGGTGTCCATTTGCGTGGGATATCTTTTTCCACCCCTTTACCTTAAGTTTATGTGAGTCTCCTGAAGACAGCAGAAACATGGTCAGTGAACTCTTATCGATTCTGCCATTCTGTATCGTCTAAGTACAGCATTTAGGCCCTTTACATTCAACATTAGTACTGAGATGTGAGGTACTATTCTATTTATCGTGCTATTTGTTGACTGAATACCTTGCTCTTGTTTTTACATGGTGTTATTATATAGCTCATGTGAGATTTATGCTTTAAGGAGATTCTATTTTCATGTATTTCAAGGACTCGTTTCAAGATTTAAAGCTCCTTTTAGCAGTTCTTATAGTCCTGGCTTGGTAGTGGCAAATTCTCTCAGCATTTTTCTGGAAAAGACTGTATCTTTCCTTCATTTATGAAGCTTAGTTTAGCTGGATACAAAATTCTTAGCTGATAATTGTTTCATTTAAAGAGGCTAAAAATAGGACCCCAAGCCCTTCTAGCTTGTAGGGTTTCTGCTGAGAAATCTGCTATCATTCTGATAGCCTTTCTAGGTTACCTGATACTTTTGCCTCACAGCTCTTAAGATTCTTTTCTTTGTCTTGAATTTGGATAACCTGATGACTATGTGCCTAGGCAGTGATCTTTTTGCAATGAATTTCCCTGGTGTTCTTTGGGCTTCTTATATTTGGATGTCTAGATCTCTAGCAAGGCTGGGGAAGTTTTCCTCAATTATTTTTTAAAATATGTTTTCCAACCTTTTAGATTTCTCTTCTTCCTTGGGAACACCCATTATTCTTTGGTTTGGATGCTTAACATAGTCCCAAACGTCCTGGAGGCTTTGTTCATTTTTTTGAAATTCTTTTTTCTTTTTCTTTGACAGATTGGGTTAATTCAAAACCTTTGTCTTTGACCTCTGAAGTTCTTTCTTCTACTTGTTTAATTCTATTGCTGAGACTTTCCAGTGCATTTTGTATTTCTCTAAGTGTGTCCTTGATTTCCAGAAGTTGTGATTGTTTTTTATTTATGCTGTCTATTTCACTGAAGACTTTTCCTTTCATATCTTGTATCATGTGTTTGATTTCTCTAAGTTGGACTTCACCTTTTTCTGGAGCTGCTTTGATTAGCTTAATAGTGGACCTTCTGAATTTCTTTTTCTGGCAATTCAGAGATTTCTTCTTGGTTTGGATTCATTGCTAGTGAACTAGTGTGATCTTTTGGGGGTGTTAAAGAAACTTGTTTTGTCATATTACCAGCATAGTTTTTCTGGTTCCTTCTCATTTGTGTAGACTATATCAGAGGGAAGATCTAGGACTCAAGGGCTGCTGTTCAGATTCTTTTGTCCCATGGGGTGCTCCTTTGATGTGGCATTCTTCCCCTTCCCCTAGGGATGGGGTTTCCTGAGAGCCAAACTGCAGTGATTGTTATTTCTCTGCTGGGTGTAGCCACTCAGTGGAGCTACCAGGATATGGGCTGGTACTGGGGAATGTCTGCAAAAAGTCCTGTGACATGATATGTCTTCAGGTATTTCAGCCTCGGATATCAGCATCTGCTCCAGTGGAGGTAGCAGGGGAGTGAAGTGGACTCTGTGAGGATCCTTGGTTGCAATTTTGTTTAGTGCGCTGCTTTTGTGTTGGTTGGCCTCCAGCCAGGAGATGGTACTTTCAAGAGTGTGTCAGCTGCAGTACTATAGGGTGGATGTGGGATCATCTTATTTTAACAGACTTTTTTTTAATGCATGTATCCAGATGAATGGAAAATGTGGAATTTTTTCTCCATGCTACAAGGGCTGGTTCTTGGATAGCACTTCTTTGGCATCTGTCAAGTAATACCACATAGGTGTTTTGAATGCCAATCAGTGCTGGCATCATTTTCCTTCTGCCTGATGTCTGTCATTCCATAGTGCTGTAGGGGAGGGCTGCTAACAAGGAGGAGGGTAGGAAACAGGAGAACAAAAAGAAAGTGTTAGGGAGCAACCAAAAGGGGAGAAAAATGCTGAATAAAAGGGAAGAAGGGAATGAGAAATAGACAAGTAGTTGTTTGTAGTGTAATTTGTGATGTGCTTCTTGCCACATAGATTGACTACAGGATTGCTTCGTGTCATTGGTTCATGAGTGTCTTCAAATATCTTAGCCTTCACTGGTGTTCCCTTGAATGTTTAACAGATGGAATTCCATCTTTTTTTGGCTAAAATTTTATTTTAGAATATGACTGCAAACTCCCTGCAGCATTGCAGCCTGGGAGGGCCCTAGGAAGTTGTCATTACACCCATATTGAATTTTTGCAAGATATATAACAGATATTTTCCAAATGTTATCTAAACACCCAAAGAAGCCCAATCCTCAGGATACCAATCATATCAAAACCAAGATAAAATGCCTAAAGTAATATTTTCCCCTCCCTCCCTCCCTTCCTTCCTTCTTTCCTTCTTTCCTTCCTTCCTTCCTTTTCCTTCCTTTTCCTTCCTTTCTTTTCCATTGAGCCCATTGCTGCTGTATTTGCCTTGTCATATTACAGAGACAGGATCGATAATAGTGCAGGAGAAAGCACTATTAACTATTGTTAGGATAGAAAACTCACAGGTCTATGACAAATGTATTTTCAACTGGATGTCAGAAGGTACTAAGTCTCTCTAACACCTGTATATAGTGTGCAGGGAACCACACAGAGGCTAAGAGGACACTTGACTTTAATGTTTCTCAAGTTCTAAATTTACTTTACTGCCTCTGACAAAGATACATAGTTTACTTTGTATCTTTCTGTAGTGTTTATGATATAATAGTAATTTCCACTTTTAGGAGTTGCACAGTATCTGGGGCATTGACCAATATTCTTTCTTCTTTCTGTGCATTTTTCATTCAATTCAATTCAATTATTATTGACAGTTTAATTGACAGCTCTGTGCTGGATGCTTTGCTAGGTTGAGATAGATGTAATCTTTGCTCACACAGAGCTTAAAAAGTAACAGAAAATACAGACATTAAACAAGTACGGTTGTCTCTTGGCATCCATGGGGGATTGATTCCAGGACTGCTGAGGATACAAAAATCTGTGCATACTCAAGTCCTGCAGTTGACCCTGATGAATCTGGTAGAACCTGTGGATAAATGAAAAGTCGGCCCTACAAATCTGAGGGTTTTGCATCCCACAGATATTGTATTTTCTGTTCACATTTTGTGGCAGATGCAGAACCTGCATATACAGAGGGCTGACCGTATTTATTTTTTAAAATCTACATGTAAGTAGACCCATGTAGTTCAAACCCTTGTTGTTCAAGGGTCACAACTGTAATTATGCTTGTGATGAATGTTATAAAAGGGAAGTGCTATGAGATCTACCTTAGTCTAAAGGATCACAGAAGGACTCCCTGGGAGAATGAAATTTAAATGGAGACTAAAGGGATAATGTATTAATCATGAATTGTGTTTAACTGCTAGTAATAAAGGCACCCCTCTCTTACTAAAGAAAATTAATCAATGTCTTAAGAGAGATTTATTTTTCCTTTATTAAAAGAAGTTCAAGTCTGATGAGGGTAGCTCCACAATATCTTTAATAACCCAAGGTCTTTATATCTTTCTATTCTACCACACAGGCACATGGCTTTTATCTTCGGGGTTGCCTCATGGTAGTAAGATGGATGTTGCAGCACCAGTCATTATGTCTCCATTCCAGACAGGAAAAAACAGGAAGGAATGAAGACAAAATAGTCTCCTACCTAAGTCAGCTCTCCCCTTTTAGGGAATTTTCTTAACATCTTGCCTTGATAACATTGGTCCAATCTTATGTTACATGGCAACCCTTGTCTACAAGGGGACCTATGAAATATAGTTTCTTTTAGCTGAGCACATTGCCATCCCTGACAGAAATGGGGCTTTGTTTCTATTTAACAAAAATAGATAAAGATATTTGGAAGGCAATTAGTTATCTCTGCTTCAGATGAGTAGGAGTTTGGTAGGTCAAGGGTAGGTGGTGTACTTCTCAATAATTATGTTTCCTTGATTAGGCACATGTGACCAATTTTAATAGCACTAAACTTCTTCATAATTGTTGCCGTAATGTCTTCCATTTTATCACACAAAAATGGCCCTGCTTTGGTTACAGATTGTCTTGTTCATGAGGGGATGTAGAATAAGCTTAGTGGATGTATAAGAGTACAATTCAGGAAGCTTTTCTGATATACACATCACTTGCTTGTTGGTTGTATTACTGGTGCCACTTAGAAGTAGCCAACTACTTGAGCTCTCAGGAACTGGAACTCACCTTAACTTTTTTTCTGCTTCATTGATTGTAGATCATTCTGAAGAGGAAACATATTGCTCTTGTAACTGTAACCTTGAACTACTTTAGTGTTGTATTTTTGTCTATGATCATTAGTATCTTTGAGTTAATACACTCAAACTCTGAATCACAGTAAAGAACCGCCAGTATTATCGAACACATCCATTGTGACTGGATGTTTATACAAACTCAGCAGACCTTCTTAGCTCCTCTATTCCACCAAGACTTTGAAAGTTTTAGCAAAGCCTGAGATGATGTTTTCATCATTTTCTTGTATTACTTTGGTGGTGACCATGGGTAGGCTCTTTTTAGTGTGGAAGCACATTGTTTGCTCACATCTGAGGAGATGGCAGTTTCATGTCCTGAGGAGAGTAGTACTTGCTGCATAAAGTTTTGCTATTATCTGCACAAAATAACACATTCTGGTCTTTTTCTATTTGAATTACTTCCTTAATCCATCATGACTTAGTCATTACTGCCTGTTACGCCTCCTGTACCCTCACAAGACTGATGCTTTTAAGATTTTTTTTGTTGTTGTTTTTTGGCCAGGGGTTTTGGAATTCTCTCACCAAATTTCCTGATGACAAATTGTGGCCGCCAAATATATATTACTATCTAGATTGAAGAAACTTCCTTTTTTATGGTCTAAAGTAATCAGATTTGTTTTGAACTAAGGAGTTATCTGGTCTCAAGATTTGTGTTCCTCTTCCAAATTTATGAACTCTCTTTTTCTTGTTTGTTTTTGCAATCCTAGGAACAACTTCAGAAGAAGGGAAAACCAATTTGCAATTGCAAATTCATCAGTCAACCCTAATCATGAGTATGTTTAAATTAAAGACACTTGCCTTCATTCATCTATACATGAATTTCCACAACTATGTGTGGATTTTAGAATGCTGCATTTTGCTTTGCTTAGGTTCAGGTCAGAACTTTCAGATAAAAATGTAGCAAAGTCTCAAGTCACAAATAGGCTAGTAAGAAGAATCTTAGCAGGAAATCAGTGAATTGTTAGTCCACCTCTCCATATAAGCTGGATCCAGCACCTTGACAGTTTATGATGATATAAAATCGTTCTTCTCTAGTCTCATAGCTCCATTCCCAGCCACTATACTACATGAGGGGTGGCACATGATCTTTACAAGTCCTATACAATTACAGAAGTAGTGTTTTTTATTTTTATTTTTTACATCTGGTCTGTCTTCATTGCTATTTTTAAGGGGCTTTGTATTGTGATTTTCTTACATTGACCACCCAATTAATTTCTTTACTAAACTGAAATTTTGATTTTTGAAAGGTAATTCATCTGCAGTATATTTATGGGTGTAAATTACCCTGTGCTGGGCAGAGATGCTCTTCCTGCCTGTCTATATTAACCATTTTTTATTTCATGTATAAAGTGGCTATGAACATTTTTAAGCTAAATTAGATTTCATTGTAATTGTATAGACAAAAATGTCACAAAATATCTGAAACACAAAAATAAGAAACAGCAACTCAGTGCCCTTGGTAAGGACTTAAAAAAATATAGTTACCAGATCCAAGCCAAGGGTGAGACATTGTAACAGAGTCACTTAGATTCACATCTTCACTTGCATAAGGTAATGGCAGTGCATATAAGTTTACATAAGTAATCTGAGAAAACTGCATATGATTCCAGCTCATATGGAGCTGGAGTAGGCTCAGTGAGCTTGGTAGGGAGGCTTAGACTGATTGCATTGTTGGGTATTTCCTGAGTTAGTCCACTTTTCCCTTTTCCCAGACAGTGATTGTTTCATTTAGACAATGGGTCAGCTGAAGGCAAGTACTATCTATGCAGAGAAGTCTCAGAGAATATTGAATTCCTTGCTCTGATCTTCCTATATTTATAAGTTCTTGGAGGTGTCTGCCTCTGGGCTCTCTATTCTCCCTCCCTGTATTCTGGGGTTCCAAGTCTCCTTATG
This sequence comes from Cacajao melanocephalus, assembly GCA_963573385.1. NCBI lineage: Eukaryota > Metazoa > Chordata > Mammalia > Primates > Pitheciidae > Cacajao > Cacajao melanocephalus. Next base: position 120,492 of record CAUYLG010033690.1, read on the forward strand.
CAGTTAATTTGAGGGAGCCTAGTATAGGGAAGGAGCACTGTATTTGGATTCAGGGTGACAAATGGGTGGCATTCTCCTATTGAATGGTGTTGAAAAAAAACTGAATCTCAAAATCAGAGGACAGTCACTTCATATTAAAAACTCAAAGAAGGCCAGGCATGGTGGGTCACGCCTGTAATCCCAGCACTTTGAGAGACCGAGGCGGGCAGATCACAAGGTCAGGAGTTGGATACCAGCCTGGCCAACATGGTGAAACCCCGTCTCTACTAAAAATACAAAAATTAGCTGGGTGTGGTGGCACGTACCTGTAGTCCCAGCTACTCGGGAGGCTGAGGCAGGAGAATACCTTGAACCTGGGAGGCGGAGGTTGCAGTGAGCTGTGATCATGCCACTGTACTCCAGCCTGGGTGACGACAGAGCAAGACTTCATCTAAAAAAAAATTAAAACAACAACAACTCTCAAATAAATAAGAGCTTCATGTTGAGAACATTGGGCAGATTCTACTCAATTGTACTTCACTACTGTTCTGCTTTAGAAGTGTGAGCAAGTGGCCTGCAATATCAATCTTAATCTGGCTGGGATTTTCTTTTCATAATTGCTCACATATTCATGGTTTCAGGGCTGGCTGGGATTTTCTTAGTTGCTCACATGTCCATGGTTTCAGGGCTCTAAGGTTAGGTCTTTATGCTTTTATGTATTTCAGTTAGGGACAAAAAGGACAGAGATCTTACAGCTTTCTGAACATTTTTTTTGCTGGCTTCCAGGGAATTTTACTCTGATTTGTAGAAACTGAAATACTCTATTGAACTTTCCCTCCACTTGCACCTGTTTACTCTCTCTACCCTGAAACACTCATACTACTTTTTTGGGGGTATTATTTGGAAAGTTACCAGATAGGCCTCAGTAGAGATGAAGAGGCAAAAACAGCTTACTGGGAAACCCTAAAGATGTGACTTCTGTTCTAGTAAAGGGATCTTGGGACCTCCTGGGGAAAACACTATATTTGGAGGAAACTGATTAAAAGTGGATCAACTAACTCTTCCACTCACTCTGTTTAGTCTACACAAAGTGCTTCTCAAGTACATCCCAACACACTTCCCTTACTTTCATATTTTCTGCCTCCCAGGTACATATGTATGTTGAATGATAACAGGGTATCAGGTGGCAACTGAGAGAGTTTGCAGGGAAGGGGCAGAGAAAATGCTTTGACAGACCTTTCATTTTTGCAGAAGTGGCCGTGCAGCATGATATGGAATGGTGCTGGAATTTGCATGAAACATTGTCCTATATATGTGGAAGGCACTTTCTCTGTTGGTGATGTTGTTCACTTGTTATTTGGTTCCCATTGTGCAAAATTCTGAGTGTTTTATTTCCCCACTGGAAGGGGGCTGAAATGGTCCATTTTAAAGATAAATTGGCAAATTATGTCCAGGTACACCGAAGAGGTCTTGTTTTTAGTTTGTTTTTAGGTAGCTTAAGTGAGGTCAGGGACCATGCCCAGAATTGTGTTGAAATGTGGAGTTAGCTAAGATTAGATCCTTGATATTTAAAAGGCTTCTAATATCTTTCCTCCAAACAAGGAAGTGTACAACCAATTCAACCATTATTCCTTGAGCCCTCTCCCTTGTTCCCCTTCGCCAAAGAACTTTTGATGAATGAGGCATAGCAGTTCCTTGCTTTGCTATGCCATTTACTCTTTAAAAACAATGAACCAACCAAAAAACACTAACAAAATAGAAATACAAGTATACAAGGAAGGTGTGTTATATATAGATTGATGCCAGATGCCAGGTAAGACTGAATTGCAGACGTCTTCCTCTGGCAAAAAATCAGTCACAGTATATATATATATATATATATATATATATATATATGCACACACATACACACACACATATATGTATATGTATGTATATTTTATATACATATGTATATATATGTATTTTCTGTGAATGTTAAGCTGCTCATATTTTGATGCATTGTGCAATGTGATGAAAATTTTCATTAGGTCATCCTCTTGTAAGAATGTAACATAAATATAAATAGATCTGGAAAAATAGGGCTATAAAACAAACATTGAGATGAACAGGTTTCCAGTGACAGGCAGAAGTTAACCCTGGGTTCATGCTTGGTAAAGCCTGTGTAGTAAGCCTCTCTGAGAGCCAAATTGAAGCTTTAACCCTTAGTGAACCTGACCTGGAAAGAGAAATGTATGTCTCCCCAGTAATTACGAATTGTAACTGCTGAGATCTTCCAGGATAGAGTTAAAATAATCCATGAATGATTTCTTTATTTTAAGAAATATTTCTCTAACAAAACTTCAGATAAGAAAAATAAGGAGGGATGGCTAGTTGGGTCTAATTAATGATGCCCAACATGTGACTGATGTTTGCATAGGGCCAATTGAAGCTTATGAGTCAGCTGAAAAGAAGGGATCTCAATATATTCCTTCTGATGGCAAATAAAGTCATAGAAGTGGCATAGTGAGGAGATTGGCTGGTGGGACTGGTGGTCAAAAGGAAGGGGTGTGACTTGGTTTTCATAGAGAGTAGGATATCAATCTAAACTTAAATTAAGCACTGTGTATCAGTGATGGGTAGGGTGAAAGGGTGTTGGGCAGTGCTGTTGTTCAAAAATATGGCCAAGGCTTCTTAAATATACTGACTGTTGGTTTCCCTTCCCTGCCTCTACTCCCTCATCTGCTGAATCCAGTTTCAAACATAGGTGATTTTTTAGCAGCAGTTGTTGATAAAAATGCTGACTCTCAGCACCTTGACGCTCCAGATGAACTTTAGAATATATATGTATTTTCATGCTAATGTGTTTCCCTTTAGTTTTTTGGTTTTGTCAGTAGTGGGAACCTTAAAAGGGATGTACATAGGGGGAGATCTACAGCCTTTTAATAATCCAGTTCTTCACACTTGTCCCAAGAGGCAATAAAGAACTATCTAAAAGTGCCATTTCCCAGAGGGGCCTGTGGATAGCCAAGAAACCAGAACACTGGGGAGTAACAGTGATTCCTGGGAAAAGCTGATGAAATTGGTATTTTCTTTTTTTTCAAACAGATCAGAATGAGGGATTTCATTGCCGGGAAGAATGCCGGATTCTTGGCCACTCTGACAGGTGCTGGATGCCCCGGAATCCCATGCCCATCCGTTCCAGGTCCCCGGAGCATGTGAGGAACATCATTGCGCTGTCCATTGAAGCTGCTGCTGCTGATATTGAGCCTTATGACGACTGCGGCCCCACCAAACGGACTTTCGCAACCTTTGGGAAAGATGTCAGCAACCACCCGGCTGAGGAGAGGCCCACCCTGAAAGGCAAGAGGACTGTCGAGGTGACCATCTGCAGCCCCAAGGTCAACAGCGTTATCCGGGAGGCAGGCAATGGCTGTGAGGCGATTAGCCCTGTCACCTCCCCGCTCCACCTCAAGAGCCCTCTACCCACCAAGCCTTCCGTGTCTTACACCATTGCGCTGGCTCCCCCGGCCCGTGATCTGGAGCAGTATGTCAACAATGTCAACAATGGCCCTTCTCGTCCCTCTGAAGCTGAGCCCCGTGGAGCCGACAGCGAGAAAGTCATGCATGAGGTCAACCCCATTCTGAAGGAAGGTCGCAACAAAGAGTCCCCTGGTGTGAAGCGTCTGAAGGATATCGTTCTCTAAACCAGTCTCCGGGAAGAAGAGAAAGAAACCACACTGGCTAGTGAAGAAGCAGGAGCTGCTTGTTTTAATTGCTCACCAATGGTTGGTTCTCAAGCGGCTATATTTCAGAGCTTTCCCTAAATGTATTGTTTATAGATGACTTATCATTCAGTGACAATCCCTTGTTTCAACAGGCAGCAGGGGTGTTCAGTTGGAGCAAATTAGCTTTGGCTTGAGTTGTTCATGGGGCCTTGATGTTGGGGAAACAGAGACAAATTCAGTTGTGAAAAGTATTATGTATTAAGTGTTTGAATTTATATATTTTTCTATGTCAAAATTATAATATAAATTACCATTGTTTGTGGAGGATTACATTAAAAAAAGCAAAAAGCAAAAAAAAAAAAAAAAAAAAAAGCTCTGGACACCTTTAATAAGCTCGCCACTGTTTTTTGTAGTGTAGACAAGTTAATGGTCATTTATTGTGTACTATTCGTTGATTCAGTGATGTGAAATTGAGCCCTCAAAAGGTTGTTTCCAAAGCTCAAGTACTTTCCAATGCCGCTACTTTGCTGTGGACACCCCTGCTTTAAAAACCCTTTTGCTAGCTGTGCTATTGTTGTATTTGATATTGCAAATTGCTATGTGTGTGGTGATGGCAAAAGGCTTTTAAAGGTTGGTGTTTTCTTTTTCTTAAAAAAATAATAAAACTACAGACAAAAACAAAGTGCAAACAACTGAGACAGCAAATGAATGAGCAACACCACTCATATAGATTGAGTACTTGGAGGTACTCACGTTTTTTAACCCATGTAGTGATTGCTCACCACCTTGCAAAGTATTTTTCCTGCCTTTCAGTGGTCTGCCCAGGTCCATGATAGATCATGGCAGAAAGTCGTTTTTGGATAGGCTGCTATCTAATTTGCAGTTGTCAGAAATACTGTGCTGAAAGTTTTATGATATTCATCTTTTAAATTTTCAGGCCCTGAACAGGAAAGTTGCTCCTGAAGTTATGTTTCCAGGCTTAGAATTCCCTCTCTCCTATCATCTAAAACTGAAAATGACTGAATCTATTTTAAGATCTAAATTAGCATCTCTTCAGACACACACTTCCTGATTCAGTGTTTCCCAATCATGATTAGAATTAGACTGCAAAGCACGTCATGGGCTGGAATTGAGAACTCCATGTTGCTCTGTATCTTAGGCTTATACATAGGGATAGAGTAAGCAGTACAAAGTGTACATGTTGGAAAAGACAGGTAACAGATAACAGCATCGCTAATCCAATTACTGTGCCTTCTAAATGGAGACACTCAGACACTTGAACTCGTCTTTTTATGACTAATACTTTTTTGATTAAAAATGTGAACAAGAAAATATTAAAAATCCCTTAGATTTAGCTAACTCTTTTTGCTGTAGGCTACGAATACACCCTTTTTAAATTAACAAACTTTACATCCTTTTTTTCTATTTTAACATTCCTCTAACTCCCTCATTTATCTTTTGTCTATTAATATTCGCTACCCAACATAGTATTTTTGCAGCCTAAGAGTTCATTATTTAAAAATAAACTAAAGAAATATGTCACCTTTGTTCTGCCTTGGTCTTAAGAGAGTTGTTTCTAGAGAAACAAGTTTTATGGTTCTGTTTTCATTTGTTTCATTTTTTGAAATTCAAGAGTACACAGAAAGAAGGCCTAGAGGTTAGAGCACTAGAATGCAAAAGAGGATTTATTTTCTTAAGTTTAGATAGATAAGTCAGCTCTTTTGAATGTTTTACTTATTTTTGTCTGAGTTCCTAGCTTTACACATTACTAGGAATATTTTCTTTTATGGGAGGGAGAAGGGTTTTGAGGGAGGGGGTGGGTAAAGCAGTAGAGATGGGGTTAGGTAGGGGAGAACATTTCTGAAAAAGAACCTATAATGAAGCTACAAATCCATCCTTATTTCTTATTCAGTGCTGCATACTACCTCATGCAAAATATTGGTGTGGCTGCAAATTTCCCTCTGAAACTGACACAATTAAGGATGAATTATCATAACATCTTCATTTTGTCTCATTTCATTGCCTCTCATACAGTTTTCTCCCTTTGATTTATTTCGTTTTGGTAGTGGATTTTAAATTATTTATTTCTCTTTGCAAGTGACTATTTGATTAACACATTAAAAATAAAAAAAATTTCCCTTTAAGTTATGATGACTGCCTATAGAATTTAGACTGTTTCTTACCCTGATCCATCCTGATATTATGTTATTAGCAGACATTTCAAGGTCACTTTGAAGTCAGACTTCACAGTTTTCCACAAGTGTATTTCTTGCTATGCTCATTGGGAACGAGGAAGCAGAAAAGATTGTAGAAAGTGGGAACATTAAATGTCACGTGGGTGTTAAGCCAGAGAGGCCACTGGTTGCCATGACTCTTATCATCCAAGTTTTAAATGGTTAGAGTGGCATTGGCATTGGCTTCGCTTTTTTCTTGGGTTTTCTTAATTTCTTTTACCAATTAATCTTCAAGCTATAGATCCATCGTCTTTCCCTATCCAAATACTTTGTTCTCAGTGGGCAGTCAGAGTCTTTTGGCTTCCAAACCTCACTGAGCATGTTCAGAGAATTCCTCTCATTAAGTAAATATTTTCCCCACAATTGTCTGATGTATGAGTCCTCTCAGAAGCACAAGTGCATCCTAGGAGGGCTTTATAAGCTGATTTTGTAGGCAGGCTATACCTGCAAATAGGCATTCTGAGCAAGGATCCTAAATTTCCCTTTGGCTCATGTTCCCTGCCCCCCTGCACCCCACCTTCTCCTTTTTGGCATGTCTGGTGAAAAGCTACAAGGTCCACAGGGCCAAATATTCTTCCTTTTCCTTCTCTAAACATGTTCCACACTTAAACTCAAGGGAGTGATTTCGGTTCCTAAGTCCTAGGGAGTTCTATTCCATTTATTCTGATGTCCCTTTTAAGGAGGAGTTGGTGTTGAAGTGTGACATGCTTTAATAACAACTGCTTTGGCAATTCCCCAGACAGGTAAACTACTTCATCCAATATAAGGAGTCTAGTTTACATTGATTGCTTTCCCCCAAATATGAGGATATACAATATAACAAAGGAGAAGGGGGCAATGCCTTGTGGAATCCCTTTTTTCTTTTCCCTTTAGGGACTAATCTATGAACCTCTTCGGAATGAAACTTACCATCCCTTTGGTCCTCTTAAAGCTAGTAGAGTAAATTATGGCCCACCTTATTGCTGAAATAGGTAATGGGCCCCAAAGGATCCTACAGTTTCTGTAGAGCAGTGGTTCTGAAGTGTAGTTCCTGGATATGCAGCAACAACATTACTCGGGGACTTTTTGGAAGAGCTAATTCTCTGTCCCCACCTAGACCAATTGAATAAAAAATTCTGGGAGTGGGGTCCAAAAATGCTTATGAATCAGATGCCCATTAAAGGTTGAGGGCTTGTTAAAGCACAGGTTGATAGTTCCCTGACAGAGTTTTAAATTCAGTTGGTCTGGGGTGAGGTCTGCATTTTTGTATATCTAAAAATTCCCAGATGATACTAATGCAGCTGATCCAGGGACCATACTTTGAGGACCATTTCTCTAGTAGAAACCTGCCTGATAGAGCTAATTGCACCTAAGATGTTCATTGAAAGAAATTCGTTCACTTAGTGATCCACTGATCTCTAATCAAAAATATTTTTAAAAATACAACTTAGATCTCTGTAAACTGGAACCACCCAGAGCATCATCTTGATAGTGTTACTTCAGCATGTGACTGACTGATTGTGTAAGGGAATTTAGTTGACTTTTCCCTATAACCTTATCATATTTAAAAAAGAAAAAAAAAGTGGTCCACTTAAAGCAGCAAGGACAAAGGGCAGTTTAGGGAGAGGCAGGGTGAAGGGAATAGCTCGACTGGGCATCCAGGGTGGAAAAAGGATTATTATTGTATATAATAGCAGTTCTGGCTGGAATTCCAATCCACTTTCTGGGGATCATTTTGGTGTTGAATGTTCCCCAAAGCATTCTGACAAGTTGGTCCATTTGGCTCTCTACCCTGGGTAATAAGACCCTTATTGACTTCGAAAAACTAGCATAAGTGAGCTTAAGAAATCCATTGTATACAGTCCTAGTGTTTGCCTTCTTGGTAAAATTACATTTAAGGATGTCATTTCATGAGTCAAATTGTATCTGCTGACACTGAAGTGTATTGAGATGTTGTTCTTTAGTTTAAGTATGTAACAAAGTAATATTCAAAGGGGATGTGTGGGGGTGGGGCTGGGACCGGGTGGCTTTATATTGATAATGAAATATTCCAGAGCAAAACACATTGTCCTAATGAAGTTGTTGCAGCTCTCTTTGTTTTCTTGTGAGGCTGGAATTGGCCTGTGGGTCACTTGTTGTGCAAAAGTGAATTAATTTCAAATAGGAATCATATTGCTTTTGTGAAACAAAATCTACCACCTTGTCTGAAATAGAGATTGGAAGGCGCTCTTGGTAAAGAATAACCCACAAACACCTGATCTTGATTGGAAAGCATTGTAGGTCATTAGGGAAAACTGATGATGCCGACTGTTGCTCCAGCTGTGTTGGCAATTCAAGATGACCTTACTAACCAAAAGTTGCTGTCAACCTTAGCAAACAAACCAGCTAACACCATTACAGCACTGGTTAAGTAGTTTTTTACTGGCACTGGTTGGCGTTCAGCTGAGGAAGGCTAGGATACAGACTTTAATGACCAAGAGCCAGACTAGCTCAAGCTAGAAATTCAGCAACAAATACCTCCTTGTGCTATTTGAATGCTAAGGTATTAGTTGCAAAAGGCTTACGCCTTCGCTCCTCTAGTGAGGGGAATGAGCCTGATGACACTATTACTGTTTACCTGTCAAACCAGGGTGGAAATTTAGAGGGATGCAAGTACAGTATGTCTCATTGAGCAGTCTGTTGCTGATTATATGAAGATGAAGTTGTTGTATATGCTGATCTGTATGTTATGTACATTTTCACAGTGATTGAATCATTGTAAAAAGAAAAAAGACAAAAAAGAATCACCACTGTCTATTTTATGAAGATGATAAAGCAGCTTTATTAAATTATTACAGTTATGTTTTAAATGGTGTTATCTGCCACATTGTTTCCTTTTATCTGGTGGTTCTCTGTTTCCCCCTTTAAATGTGTTTTCTCTGCTTCAAAAATTTAATGCATTTTAGTATTAAAGGCTATTATGGAAAAATTATTCAGTGTTTGGTGGAATGTGTTTCGGACAGTGTTTGTTGGCTCATGGGGGGCTACTCTTAGACCTAAGAAGTCACCAGTCCTTAGTGAAGTCATTGATGTTCAGACCCCAAGGGTTCCTTTTGCCTTTTCTATTTCACAGCATTCACAACCCTCCAACTAAGGGGGGCCTCTTCCTCCAGTGGGTTCCACTCATTTCCTGGGTACCTCCTCTCCTTTCTACCCCAGTCAATACCATAGCCTGAGGAGGGAGTCCCATACGTTTGTGGAATGGTAAAGACTTTCCTGGATGGTACTTTAAACAAGAGCGCTAAAGCCATTCTTTAAAATAAATCATTTCAGGGCAACTTGACGGTGAGACTTCTCTGAAGAATTAATTTTTAAAAAGGTGAGAAATAGTAGAGGCTGACAGCAGGGGAAAAGAGAGTTTAAAACAAAGATGACCTGGCTGCCCCTTTGATGCCTTCAGGTTTGAAAGTGAAGCAACAGGAGAGGCTCTGACTTTGCACAGAACAAGGCTGCAGAGAAAGCCCTGACAAGCTTTCTTTATCCAAGCCGTTATTCTCTGGTACTTAGCACTTGGGCTGTAAGTATTCATTCTGCCTGTGACTGGCAGGAAAAAAAGAAAAATCAGAGTAGAGGAAAAACAGGAGCATGGCAGAACATTTCCAAATAGTGCCGTTAGTGCTTAAAGGCTAAATTGCTTCAGCATGACCTATTCTCTCCGGACAATTAAAAATGATCTCAAGGAAATCCACGGTCTCCCTGGATCTCCATCTTCCTGTTATCTCTATCCACCTGTATTAAATTGAGATTGCATCTTATGCTCCAGAATTAGCCCTAAAGCCACAGCAATAGCCAGCAATTTGGTGCTGTAGTTTAACAGGTGTTGCATCAGAATACAAGCACAGACATGCTGGGACACATGGAGTCACATATACTGATGTATGTACAGATGTTCACGCAAACTCCCAGATGTTCATAAAAGCATATTGGAAGGAGGCTGCTGTGTCACTGGCTTGGAGGACATTAAGTCATAGGAGGCTATATGCATGCTTCTGGGTTAATTCACACCAAAAAAAAAAATAAGTTTCTTTGACCCCATTTCAACTACCTTTTTTTTTTTCAGGAGGAGGGGCTGGAAAGGAAATGGCAACTCCACCCTAAAATAAGATCCTCCAAGGAATGAGCAAGAGAAAATAAAGTCTCACATGATGAAGGACATTTACATATGCAACACAGGCGTATCCAAGGTCTTCGACAACGCCAGTAACTCTGCCTAAGTGTGGGAGAGTGGCAAGATTATAGGCATTACCTCAAATCGATTCGACTTTATAAAACAAAACAAAATACGTTATTAAAATTATCCAAAGTGCTTGTTACACATCTTGTATATGTCACTGACATGCTGTGTGTGAAGTCAAGAAACCATGATGGGAATTTATATGTAAGAGGGCATTCTCCAACAGGAGATCATAGCTGCTCCAGAGACAAAGATACGAGTAACCGTTTATATTATTTTGGTTTGGGGGTATAGACATGCCTTAGAGAGGTATACCTTGAATGCACTGCTACCACTTGTAAAGGGATGGGGCCTTTACCTCGAAAACAAAATTTTCTAGGATGGGAGTAGAGAGGTTTTCCCTGAGAGTTTCAGGTCTTAATCTTTCTATACCTTCACAAATAACCTATTTGCACATATCTGACACTTCCATCCATTTACTGCTTTTTTGTAGGCAACTCATTTAATGTGGACATTCAAGGCCTGGGCAGAGTGGGGAGTGCTCGGACTTAAGGGAACAAGACTTTTCATGAGCACTTAGTATGTGTGAGACACTTTACAAACATTATCCCATTTTATCCTTACAGCAACTTATGTAGTAAATAAAGATATATAAATAAATAATATTTATACACAAATAAATTGAGGCTCAGAAAACTTATAGGAACTTGCCCAGGGCCACATGAATACTAAATGACAGAGCTAGGATTCAAATCCATGTTTGTCTACTTAGGAATTATTATTCTTTTCAATTACTCTTAAGGGACCAGCAACCAACCTGATAAGTTCTTTCTGATTAGAGTAGCAACAGTGGGTGCTAATGTCTTAAGGCATTTATCCATCCTGGAGAACGTGTTGACATTTTAACTGAGATCTTTGGGAAACCAATGTCATGGCCCAAAGAAGTGATTGCAGCAGTGGGATTTTCAAGCTAGGGTGCTTTTGATCAGCCTCCTAGGCATGTTCCTACTCCTTCTCTACCCAGTTCCTGCCTTTCAAGTTGCATTAGTCATGCATGGCAGGACTTTGGCTCCTTTTAGAGTCTGTGCACTCTAGCTAGTCAACAGCCCTTGAAATGAAGGTCTGGTAACCCTATATTCATCTGTCCCTCTGGGTTTCAAGCAATCTGTCAACGATGTATTCATGTGTGTTACAGGTCAGCACAGCTGGAGTCAATCCCAGTATATGTTAGTAACAGGCCTTGGCTACTTTTTTAGATCTAGAAAGTTAGTTGAGGGTGAGGGAGGTTGATGGCTAAGGCAAGGTTATAGTGGTAGTGAAGAGGGAAGGCATGTTTGGAAAAGAAATTGAAACCCCAGGCTACTACAAGGAAAGAAATCAGGGTGGAACAATCAGCTGGGAAATGTGGCTGAATCAGCTGTAAGCACTGGGCCATCAGAAACCTAGGGATTTGTTTTTATGCCTGCCTCATATTGCAAGTGGAGTTGAAGAGGTGTTGATAGGCCCCCAAAGGACCTTTATCTGGTCCTTCTAAGTTAGCAAGGGTGGTGACATGGAGCTAAACTAAGAAGTGAGGTCAGATTAAAAAAAAAAAAAATGGAAAGGGAGGAGAGGAGCGATCCCAACTACATGCATAAAGTCTTTGGTAATGAGTAGACCAGCTTCTCCAAAGGAGGCTTCTATATAGAGAGGCTAAATACCAAGTCATTTAAAACATTTTGTTGTTGAAGCGTTCTTAATTTGCCTCAGTGGCCCAGAACTTCTCAGCCTGGGATATAGTTCTCAGGGTTTTCAATGTCAGAGCTGAGTTAAATGCGATGGTAAACACTGAGATGCTTTGCCAGTGCCATTCTAACATTCTTTTTTTCCCTTTTAGCAGAAAAATAGGGATATTGTTGAGACAGAGGTATTTTATACCCATAAATCAATACTCAGGAACTTTTCCAAAAACATCTGATAAACTTTCTTTATTCCCACTGCTACCACAGTGACCCAGGCTTCAGCATCCCTCATCTGGATGATGGAAATTGTCTCCTAATCTGCCTCTTATTCACCTTGCCTCCCTTTATAACATTCTTTATACTGCAGCCAGATGGATCTTGCTAAAACACAACACTGGTTAAATCACAACTCAGCTTAGAACTTGACAATGGTTCCTTTTAAAATGAAATCCAATTCTTTAACATAGACTACAAGAGTGATTTTCAATTTTTTGTCTGCCTTCTATACTAAGAAATGCATTTTATGTCTCAATTCAGTGTCACACGCTTATAACTGAAATGAACTTTTCACAAACAATACTTATCCTTACTACCTGAAAAACACTGATATATTCTATTGAACTCTGAATGCCAAGGGTCAGCAAACTTTTTCTGCAAAGGACTGGATAATAAATACTGTAGGCTTTGTGAACCATATGGTGTCTGTTGCAATTACTAAATTTTAGCATTGGAGAAGCACACACAAACACTTTTGCTTACAACTCCAGGGGATTTTTGCATCCCTCAGACAAAGATCGCCTGGTTTTCAGAATGCAGAGCGCCACACCCTCCACCCCAGGTAGTAAGTGCTCTAACTAGAGACATTTCAGTATCACACAATGCCATAATCACAGGCCCAAATCATGACTAGTTCCACACCAATGTCCCCTTTATATATTATACCTCTTATTTTAGGAAGTCAAACTTGCTATTTGCCAATGATATGATCGTATACCTAGAAAACCCTGAAGCTTCTCCAAAAGACTCCTAGAATTGGTAAATGAATTCAATAAAGCCTCAAGTTACAGAATCAATGTACATGAATCAGTAGCACTGCTATACACCAACAAAGACCAAGCTAAGGACAAATTAAGAACTTAATCCCTTTTAAAATAGCTGAAGAAAAAACTAGGAATAATTTACCATGGAGGTGAAAGATGTCTACAAGGAAAACTACAAAACACTGCCAAAAGAAATCATAGGGGACATAAACAAATGGAAACACATCCCATACTCACGGATGGAAAGAATCAACATCGTGAAAATGGCCATGCTGCTCGAAGCAATATACAGATTCAATGCTCAGGGGTAGGGAGACCACTTAGGAGGCTGGTGTAATAATCCAGGTTAGAAAAGATAGTAGCTTGACCCAGGGTAGTGGTCATGGAGTAGGTAAGAAGTGATGCAGTGCAGCTACAGATGCTGCTATTAACATTAATATAAGATAAAGACCAGAAAGAGGGAAGAAATGTAGCAAAATGCTGGAGAGTCTCGAGGTCCTGGTGAGCAAAACAAACTAGGCAGTGGAGGGAGGAGGAAAGATAATTATGAGAAATAAAAATAGGGCCACGTGGGAGAGCAAAGTCAGAAAATGTGTCTTAAATCAATTTTCCATAGCAGGTGTTTCTGATTACATAGACTAACTCATCAGCATGTCTTTTCACTTTATCTATGACCATATAAGGTAACTTGTTTTGCAGCATTTTGAAATAATGGACTTGTTCTTTTATATATGTATAGATTAAGGAGATACTTGTTCTTCTCAAAGCTAACTGAGGCCAAAAGAAATTCTAATCAGCCCCGGGAAAGGAAATTAATGGGTCATAACAGCCCAATACATTTTTTGGAGCTGTGGTTCCTGAATGAGCAGACTATAGGCAAAGCCCTCTCTTATGTCTGCTCTGCAATCACCAAGTGTGTGATGCCCAGGTTTGGGGTTCAGTACTAACTGTTGGTAGATGAAAACTCAGAATTCCTTCCTGTTGTTGGAAGGCTGGAAGCAAAGTAGGTAGTATCTGGAAATTGTTTGGGCCTTGAGTTTTTGAACTTTATTATGAACAATTTCAATCTATGTATTATTGAAATAGTTTGATAAATGCAATGTCGCCATCACACAGCTTTAATACTTATCAATACATCTGGGGTTTGTATTTCATAGAGAATAAAGGGGGAAACAGAACTCTTGAGTTAGACTCTGTTTTTTGGAATGTTGACATTTTGATCTCTCTGAAATCAGAAGACTCAGAGTAGAGTCTTGTCCAGAAATAAGAGGGAACTCCAGGTTTTGCAGACTAAAGGACAAGCGGGGCTAGGCAGAGCAGGTGTGATACACTTTAGAATTGGGAAAATTCTATGAAGGAAAAGTAGAAAACACTGAGCTGCTGGTGGAGCACAACCTCCCAGAGGTTACGAGTTGCCAATTATGGCTAATTTCATTGTCCTCAAAGTTTTTGCTCAGTGCTTCCATTCTACATGGGATTTTTCCTTTTGAAGAAATCCTTATTCAGTGCTATATTTTATCATTGAAATCCATGGAAAAATTAATCTACTTTGCCAATAGTTACCATTCACTTTTTTTTTTTTTTTTGCAATGCATTGACTTTGTTTTTTTTTAAAGTTCAAGCTCTATGTTTTTTGAAAGACTTAAGGTCTTTGCGGTTTACTGTAGTGTTTCTTCATAGAATAAATGTCAAGCTTAACTTTGCACCATCTTCATCACTCTTATCCCTGACCTTGATTGCATTGGGAACAAAAAAGTGTGTGTGTGTGTGACTGCACATGTGTGAGTGTGTGCATATAGGCAAGAGTGCTTCAGATGTTTTGGGAGGAGGTGAGTGCAAAGGGGGAGTACCTACAAATGTTATTTTTTCAGTTGGTAATTGTTGCCAGGAAGGGGTCCAATTGACAAATACTGGTATGATTTTGCTTAGAAAATAGCTAGTTTAAGACAAAGAACTCTAATGAGGCTATATCAGGAAGGGTCATACTCATTTGCCATAGACTTACCCTCGGGGTGGTAGTGGTGTGGACTGGGCTGGGCTGTAGAACCTGAACCTGGGTGGAGCTTGAGTTGAACATATGGTTCTCTTTCACTTAGTTGTTTTCAGATGGCAGGTCAAATGTTTGACCTGGACCAATCCCTCTTGAGATTTCCAAAGGCAGCTGAAGATGTTTTAAATCTCTCCCAACACGTTGTAAGGAAGTTGCAGCTGGCTTTGATAAATCAAGGAGTAACACGATCAAAACAGTAGCGTCAGTCAGGAGGCAGAGAGCACAAGAAGGCCTCCTTTCTCAGGACTGCATAAAAAAGAGAATTGCACGTTTGGAAACCTCGAGGAAAGACACACACTCCTGGTTTGTCACTAAGTGGTGATTGGTGGTGCTGATGCTTCCTAGCAATGTCGTTCAGGTAAGAAAACTTAGCAAGGACGAAGTCCTTCCATTTTATAATCTGACAACTCAGTTAAAGTGAAGTGGAATCCAAGGAAATTTCAGAAAGATGGATGTGATATGCAGGTTGGCCCTATTCAACCTCTATATTCAAGCTGCACTTTATGAGGAGCAACTTCCTATGGGGGACTTAGAGACTGTATATCATAGCGTGACAGAACTTGAATAATATTGACCATCATTTGTTGAGCATTTGGTATGCACCAGGGATTACCAAAGTGGAATATATATATTCTCATTTAGTCCAACTAAAGTAGAAACTAGTAAGATAGTTACTATTATCATCATTCCCATATTGCAGATGAGGAAGCTGAGGTGTGGAGACCCTTTACTTGATGAGGTTCAAATGGCTAGCAAGTATAAGAAGTAGGGTTCAAATATAGGCATCCTGATTTGAAAACCCACGATTTTAAGCAGCATTCTATATTTTTTCTCTCAACTGGTAGGGACCTTAGAAATCATTCGTCTTCCTAATTTTACAGATGCGGAAAATGAATTGCAAAGAAATGAGTAGACTGTAAGATCCATAGCTCTATGAGGGCAGATCATAACTATTTTGCTCACCATTGTAGGCCCTGCTACTAATCATAGGGTCAAGTCAATTCAATAGTAGCTGCTCAACTAAAAACAAATTATTGAATGAGACTTTCGGCAGGTGGTGGAGCAAGATGGCGGAATAGAAGGCTCCACTGATTGTCTTCCAACCCCACAAGGATACCTATTAAACAATTATCTACACAGAAAAAACACATAAGAACTGAAAAAACAGGTGAGCACTAGTAGTACTTGGTTTTAACTTCATATTATTGAAATAGCATTAAAGAGATAAGGAAAACAGTCTGAATCAGGAATTCTATCCCTCCCCCAGGCCCTGCAGCATCAGCATGGTACAGAGAGCAACTCTGGGCACTAGGGGAGGAAGAACACAACAATTGTGAGGCACTGAACTCAGTGCTGTCCTATTACTGCAGAAAAGAAACCTGGACCAAACCTAGCCAGCACCCGTCCATGGAGGGAGCATTTAAACCAGCCCTAGCTGTAGGGGAATTGCCCATCCCTGCAGCTAGAACTTTTGAGTTTCTGCAAATCTCTCCACTGAGGACTATCGTGCTTTGTGTCTCCAAGTAAACTTGAAAGGTGGTCTACACCATAAGGACTGCAAGTCTCAGGCAAGTCCTAGTGCTGAACTAGGCCCAGAGACACTGGACTGGGGTGGAGGGGACGTGACATACTGAGACACCAGCTGGGGTGGCTAAGAAAGTGCTGGCATTACCCCTCCCCTACGTTCAGACTGCACAGCTTACAGCCTCAGAAGAGACCCCTTCCTTTTGCTTGAGGAGAGGGGAGAGAAGAGTAGGGAAAACTTTGTTTTGCATCTTGGATACCACCACAGCCACAGCAGGATAGGGCACTGGTCAGAGTCCTGAGGCCGCCGTTCCAGGCCCTAGCTCTCGGACAACATTTCTAGATATACCCTGGGTGAAAAGGGAACCCACTGCCTAGATAAAAAGACCCAGTGCTGGTAGCATTCATCACCTGCTAACTGAGGAGCCCTTGGGCCCTTAATAACCACCAGCATTACCCAGTACTACATTGACGGCCTTGGGTAAGCCTCTGAGACTTACAAGCTTCAGGTGAGACTTAGCACACTCCCAGCTGTGCTGGCTACAGGGCAAAACTCCTGCTTGAGGAAAGCAGAGGGAAAAAAATAAGGGGACTTTGTTTTGTACCTTACGTACCAGCACAACCACAATGGGGTAGAATACCAAATGGTTTCCTGGGGGTCCCCAATTCCAAGACTTGACCCTTGGATGGCATTTCTGGACTTGCTTTGAGCCAGAGGAGAGCCCACTGCCCTGAAGGGTGATCTGCCCTCCTTGGCTTCCCAAATTGCTGGGATTATGGGCATGAGCCACTGTGCCTGGCTGCATAATAGCATTTGGTAGGACATTTCAAAAATGGCATTCTGTCCGTGGGTGAAAAAGCAGTATGGTATGGAGGCTAAAATTGTCATCTTTAGACTTATACCATCTAGAGTTCAAATCCAGTCTACTCCTTGTTTCCAGCTGAGTGACCTTGGGGAAGTTGTCTACCTTTTTACAAGCTTAGATTCCTAGCACCCAAAGCAAATTTTTCTAGATACAGTCTCTAAAGGAGGGAAAAGTCAACAATGAAAAAAGAATTAGAAGAGCTACTTTTTTTTTTACTGCTCTCTCTCTCTCTGTATGTATGTATTTGTGTGCATGTGTGTGTGCACATGCCTGTGGATATGAAAGTATAAACTCAATCTCACTGTCACCAATGTCACTGGTAAATTGACTAGAATATTAAAAAGTATCCTTGCCACTCTTTACAATTTTCCCTTTAGACGGTGGTATATAATAGAATTACATACAAACTGTATTTCATATCTATCCCAATAATGAGTTCATTCTTGACCACATTTATTAAAATGAATATCAAATAATTATTTGCCACTTATCAAATGGTAGCCAACTTTACATCCACATCTAGTTATCATGTGACAGTCGAGCATTGGTGGTTATTGCTGGATATTAGCAATTTTACAGAGCTTCACTTAAAATGTTTGCTGCCTCACAATCTGTTGGCACAGAAAGCATAACAAAGCAAATGACAGGAGAATAGATTATAATGGAGTCTGATGGTTCATCTTTAAAAGGGAAACCTATTTCCAGAGAGAACATCTGCTCTCAATGTGGAGTGCGGGGCCATAGCTGCGGCTGCTATACTTTTAGCAGATGGAAGTGGGGTGGACTAGAAATTCACAGAGCATTGGAGACTGAGGTTTGTCACCTCACCAGATTGCTTTCTGAGTATTTCCTTGTCTAGCAGCTTTGAACCTGCAAATGCCAAGTGAGTACACATTGTCTTCTGAGTAAAAAAGCCTTCCCATGTGTTAATGTCAACACTAATCTTTTGTTAAGAGACCCATGGCTCAGATAGTTACATGTTTCCGTGTACTGCGTACATGTAAATATCACAGTCCATTTGTCTGTCGATGCATTAATAAGACTTGAATGATAAAGTCATGGCTAACACATGAGGAAATAACCTAGCAGGACAATTAACTCACTTCTTCCTAACCATGGCAGCTTTCTTTCCTCAACAATGTCTGGCCTTTGTCCAATTTCATTTTAAAGGAAAAGCGTTTGCAAAGTTCCTTTTCACGTAAGGCCATTAGCCTCCTGATTGTAGTACACTTTCATTCTTCCTTCTTCCCACCTTTTTTTGGTCAATACTTCGCTTAAGATAATGAAATTCATACAGTGTTAAATTGATCGAAGATCTAAAACTAAAATCTTATTGTAATATGACAGGGCTGTGCTAAAAGAATATTGTGTGTTAGTAATTTTCCGTTATAGTAACTTACCATTGTGGCTGGAAGTGAAAAATGCTGAGACTTTTAACAATGAGGCAAGTTTCTTTAAAGGCCTCAATTAAAGACAGGTAGCTGTATTCTGAGGGTTAAATTTAACATAATATAGTATGCATATTTTTTAAATGGCAGTAAAATGTGATTTGAGGGCTCTCCAACTTTATGCTGAAGTGTCATTTCTATCTCTAACAGGAAAGGACCATATATTTAATGTATTTGGCTTGGTACTGATGTCTGATGGGATAATGGACACTAGAAATATGTAGAGGGATAGATTTAGATAAAAGAGGGCAGTGATTCATGCTCATTTATCAAATGATGTTTCATTCAGAGTTATGAATAAGCCATAATAAACACAGAACTATGATTTATAGTTGAGCATCAATAAAAGAAGATTAATATTAGTGAAAAAAATAAGCAATAACCAGAAGAGATCCAAAAATTACTGTAAGTAAAAGTCTTTTCATCACTCTCCCTTTTGTGTCTGGTTTTAATGTGTGTGTGTATATGTGTGTGTGTGTGGGGGTGTGTGTGTTTTAATTTTAAGCAATAAAATTAAAATAAGTGCTTTGGTAGTAATATTATATATCACATCTTAAATATGTATAAACGCTCCTGGAGGTACAGCGCACTTTGTATTATCCAATAGCCTCAAAATCTTGAATGTCCACCTATTCTGTTGAATGAACTGTGCTAGGTGACATGGGAAGAAATAAAAGGTATACCATGATCTCTTTCATATATGAAATGAGCGAGCTTAGAGCCCTGTCCAGTATGTTTTTCTTTCCATAGCCCCTTTGTATTTTATATTTTTTTGAAAATTCATCCAACATGTGGCAATCTTCAATACCAGGGCAGTTTGAAGAGTCTGCTTAACAGCAATGAGATTTTAATCTAAAGAGCCAAGTAATGCCACATATATTTGTGAAACCCAAAGGACATGTTTCAAGGTAATAGCATTCCCATAAATCTAACTAATCCAATAGGGCTAAAAACTAGAATAAATTGGAAATGTAATTCGTGTGAATTTACAGATACATAAAAACCAGGGTCATCAGATCTGGATTTGGGTATTAGAAGGAATACCATGCTGTTTGCTGTATTTGTCATAGATCTGTAGTCACATATCCTAATGCTCTAATCATTTGGATGATGGATTTTTTTTTCCCCTAAGGCTTTGTACATATTTTAGTAATTTGTTGATGATCAAAAATATTTAGACATAAAGTTTGGAATATCAAGGCCTTTTGGCATTGTGCACATGCATGTGTGCGTGTTAAGATTTTTCAAACAGAAAGCATCAGGTTTCTTCAAAGGGTTCTTTTCACTCACTTTTGACATTTCTGATTCTAAACAATACAAATAGATGCAACCTGCTGTGTATTGAGCCTACTTTGAAACTGGCCCTTGGGTTTTTCCTCTCTTCTGTAGATTTTTTTTTTTTTTTTTGCAGTGTTTGGGATTTTATCAACAATGGCTGAGGAAGAACTCAGGGTGGTAAGAACAGCTTATAATACGATAACTCCTAGCTTTCTTATCAGACATTAAGAATAGGGGTGCTCATCAGTAAAAGTAATAGCTAACATCATCAAGTGCTTACTACGACCAGGCTTTGCTTTAATTACTTCACATAATTAATTTTATTTATTCCTCACAATAACCCTATGATTTAGGTAATATTATTACCCTCATTTTGCATTTGAGACAACTGAGGTACAGAGAGTTTAAATGACTTGCACACAAACTGATAGACTTAAGTGGCAAAACCGGGTGTCCTACCCAAGCAGTTGAGTTTCAGAGCCCAAGACAGTGACCACTTCACTGAACTGTCTTACCCCTAGAGAGTTTTGTTGACAGACCTGAGTGATGTGGTCTGGGCATTAGTATTTAAAAAAAAAATCTCCTGTTGAAATTCTGGTGAGCTTCCAGAGTTTAGATGCTCTGTCTGAAAGCAAGCTGACCTGGCTTCTTTGAAAAAGAGCTAGTACCCAGGTCTGAAGGGAAAATGGAGGCAGACAGCAGAGATGCTTATGGGCCATCTGATGATAAACACCTACCATATGGTCAAAATGATTCCCACTGCCTCCCAGTGAGGGAAGCAGACACTTTTGCGTATGAAATGCACTTTTTATTTTCTTGTGCAGTGGTTTCAGTTCAAATTAAATGTTTCACGTCAGACAAGGAACTAATAACAAATGATCTCCTCCCTCAGTGGTGCGGTAACAAACATGTAGTAATTTGAAAGCTGGGAAGAAAATTATTACTCCCAAAGATGCAATAAATATATGATATGTTTAGAGAGTCCTTTGATGAAATGAACACTGAAGGTGCTGCTAGCAGTATTTCTGCTTAAGAAAAAAAAGCATAGTCAAAAAAAAGAAGCATTTAAAAATGCTGTCTGATCTGTCAACATTTTGTTAACATGTAATACCTTAAGGACACAACTTAGAAGTAGAATCTTCAGTGAAGCAAAAACTCATTCTTTCTTCACATCACAGGAGACGAAACTAGCAAGTAGAACAGCCAGGCATAAAATTTTGCAGTTCAAAAGCAACTTAGTAAGATAGACTGTTTCTGCCCTCTTTCTTATTTTGATTGGTCTCTGAAAAGGGCAATGGCCAAACATTTTGTTTTTCCTCAGAAAAATGCCCTGATGCCTTCCCTCTCCTGTCCCCAAGACCCATTTCCATTCTACTCTCTTAGTTCTCACACTATCCTAGGAGATCTGCTGTTTCTTCTCACTGCCACGCTTCCTGTTTCAAGGACTCCAAAGAAATCAGTTACAGCCCATGTATTTGATTGCATCTGGCCCTGATCTAAAGCATTAGCAGAGACAAAAAAGAAGTTCAAGGCCAGGAGTACCTGCTGCTTCTAGTGTCCAGACCTAGGAAGAGTCCAAGGTCAGTCTCTGCAAAGGGTCTTGCCTACTTAATGCTTGCAATAGCCAGCCTTCTTCCTGGAGCCTACCAGGCAGGATACCACACTGAAAGGCAACAGCACACTCATGTTCAGATCAGGCTTTTTACCTTTACCTTTTTTTATTTTGAAGTAAGTATAGATCCACAAGCAGTTGCAGAAAAATGTACAGAGAAATCTCATGCACCATTCACCCGTCTGTCCCCAATGTTATCATCTTGCATAATCATAGTATAATAATAAAACCATAAAATTGACATTGGTATAATCTACAGAATTGATTCAGATTTCACCAGTTATAGATGAAGTCATTTGTGTGTATTTGTGTGTATGTGTAGTTCTATGCAATTCTATCACTTATGTAGCTTCATGTAACTACCACCACGACCAATTTGTAGAACTGTTCCCTTACCTCAAGGCAACCTCATGCTACCACTTTATAGTCACCCCTCCCTCCCAAATATTAGTCTCTGGGAATTACTAATCTGTTTTCTATCTATATACTACATTATTTCAAGAATATTATATAAATGGAACATAACATATGTACATTTTTTCACTCAGCATAATTCCCTTGAGGTCTACCAAAGGTGTTGCATGTATTAAAAATTCTTTCTGTTTTTGCAGAGTAGTATTCCACAATATGAATATATCACAGTCTGTTTAACCATTCACTTGTTGAAGGACATCTGAGTTGTTTCCAAATTTTGGCTATTCCAAATAAAGCTACTTTGAAAATTAGTGTACAGGTTTTTGTGGGTCATACAGCAGTTGCACATTTAGTTTTACAAGAAACTGTCAAACTCCTTTCCAGAGTGGCTATATCGATTTACATTCTTATCAGCAACATATGAGTGATTTGGTTTATTAACATCTTTGTCAGCATTTGATGTTGTGACTGTTTTTCTATTTTAGCCATTCTGATAGCTATGTAGTGATATTTCATTGTGGTCTTAATTTAATTTAATTTAATGATGTTAAATTTTTTTCTGTGCCCATTTGACATCTCTATATTCTCTTTGGTGAAATGTCTATTCATGTCTTTTGCCCATTTTCTAAGTGAATTGTTGTATTTTTAGTATTGAGTTTTGAAATTTCCTTATATATTCCAGATAGAGACCTTTTATCAGATAGGTGGTTGCAAATATTTCTTTCAAGTCTGTAATTTGTCTTTTTAAATGAACATTATTTTTTGCCTTTTTTATAGTACAAAAGGTTTTAATTTTGATCAGGTTCAATTTACCAATTTTTTTTATGGACCATACTTTTGGTGTCAGGTCTAATAACTCTTGTCTAGCCCTAAATCCCAAAGATGGTTTCTTTTGTTATTATTTTGCCAATAAATGTACAGTTGTCCAATTACTACAATACCATTTGTTGAAAAGTCTAGCACCCATTCTTCTTCCATTGAATTACTTTTGCATTTTGTCAAAATCAGTTGGGCATATTCATGGAGTCTATTTCTTGGTTCTCTGTTTTGTTCTATTGACCTATGTATTTATTCTTCTGCCAATACCACACTGTCTCGATTGCTGTATCTATGTAGTAAACCTTACTAGCAGGAAAAGCGATTTTTCACTCATCTTCTTTTAAGAAAAAAATTCCTGTTTTTTCACCATTTTTTTTTTCCTCATGCTATTCTTATTCAAGAGTACATTCAAGAGTAAACTTGTCAGCAATTTTCCTATCCCTAAATTAGCTATGGCTGAGTTCATTCTATCTAGTCTGAATAGAGTAAGTTGCCTTTTGGAAGTAGACAAAGGAACTGGTTTATTGTGGGAGACTGCCAAGTGCACAACTTAGATTTTTGTTGGGTAGGAGAGTGAGGCAATTCAAAGATATGTTTGGTTTGCTTTACTACTAACTCTTTTTTTTTAATTTTTATAATACTTTAAGTTCCGGGATACATGTACAGAACATGCAGGTTTGTTACACAGTTATACACATGCCATGGTGGTTTGCTGTACCCATCAACCATCATCTACATTAGGTATTTCTCCTAATGCTATCCCTTCCCTATCCCCCCACTCCCCAACAGGCCCTAGTGAGTGATGTTCCCCCTCCCTGTGTCCATGTGTTCTCATTGTTCAACTCCCACTTATGAGTGAGAACATGCAGTGTTTGGTATTCTGTTCTTGTGTTAGTTGGCTGAGAATGATGGTTTCCAGCTTCATCCATGTCCCTGAAAAGGACATGAACTCATTCTTTCTTATGGCTGCATATTATTCCATACGGTATATGTGCCACGTTTTCTTTATCCAGTCTATCAGTGATGGGCATTTGGGTTGGTTGCAAGTCTTTGCTATTGTGAACAGTGTCAAAATAAACATATGTGTGCATGTGTCTTTATAGTAGAATGATTTATAATTCTTTGGGTATATACCCAGTAATGGGATTGTTGGGTCAAATGGAATTTCTAGCTCTACATTGTTGAGGAATTGCCACACTGTCTTTCACAATGGTTGAACTAATTTACACTCCCACCAACAGTGTGAAAGTGTTCCTTTTTCTCCACATCCTCTCCAGCATCTATTGTTTCCTGACTTTTTAATGATCGCCATTCTAACTGGCATGAGGTGGTATCTCACTATGGTTTTGATTTGCATTTCTCTAATGGCCAGTGATGATGAGCTTCTTTCATATGTTTGTTGGCTGCATAAACGTCCTTTGTTTTTTTGAGAAATGTCTGTTCATATCATTTGCCCACTTTTTGATGGGGTTGTTTTTTTCTTGTAAATTTGTTTAAGTTCTTTGTAGGTTCTGGATATTAGCCCTTTGCCAGATGGATAGCTTGCAAAAATTTTTTCCCATTCTGTAGGTTGCCTGTTCACTCTGATGATAGTTTCTTTTGTTGTGCAGAAGCTCTTTAGTTTAATTAGATCCCATTTGTCAGTTTTGGCTTTTGTTGCCATTGCTTTTGGTGTTTTAGTCATAAAGCCTTTGCCCATGCCTATGTCTTGAATGACATAGGCATTCAGAAAAACTGACTAGGTTTATTTCTAGGGTTTTTATGGTTTTAGGTCTAATGTTTAAATCTTTAATCCATCTGGAGTTAATTTTTTTTATAAGGTGTAAGGAAGGGGTCCAGTTTCAGTTTTCTTCATATGGCTAGCCTGTTTTCCCAACACCATTTATTAAATAGGGAATCCTTTCCCCACTGCTTGTTTTTGTCATGTTTGTCAAAGATCAGTTGGTTGTAGGTGTGTGGCATTATTTCTGAGGCCTCTGTTCTGTTCCATTGGTCTATATCTCTGTTTTGGTACCAGTACCATGCTGTTTTGATTACTGTAGTCTTGTAGTATAGCTTGACGTCAGGTAGTGTGATGCCTCCAGCTTTGTTCTTTTTGCTTAGGATTGTCTTGGCTATGCAGGCTCTTTTTGGTTTCATATGAAATTTAAAGTAGTTTTTTTCTAATTCTATGAAGAAAGTCAATGGGAGCTTGATGGAGATAGCATTGAATCTATAAATTACTCTGGGCAATATGGCCATTTTCATGATATTGATTCTTCCCATACATGAGCATGGAATGTTTTTCCATTTGTTTGTGTCCTGTCTTATTTCCTTGAGCAATGGTTTGTAGTTCTCCTTGAAGAGCTCCTTCACATCTTTTATAAGTTCTGTTCTTAGGTATTTTATTTTCTTTGTCGCAATTGTGAATGGGAGTTCACTCATGATTTAACTCTGTCTATTATTGGTGTATAGGAATGTTTGTGATTTTTGCACATCGATTTTTTATGCTGAGACTGCTGAAGTTGCTTAACAGCTTAAGGAGATTTGGGGCTGAGACAAAGGTCATTGGTTCTGTTTATGTGATGAATTATGTTTATTGATTTGCATACGTTGAACCAGCCTTGGATCCCAGGGATGAAGCTGACTTGATCATGGTGGATAAGCTTTTTAATGTGCTGCTGGATCCAGGTTTCCAATGTTTTATTGAGGATTTTTGCATAGTTGTTCATCAGGTATATTGGCCTGAAATTTTCTTTTTTTGCTGTGTCTCTGACATGTTTTGGTATTAGGATGAGTCCCTCTTTTTCTATTGTTTGGAACAGTTTCAGAAGGAGTGGTACCATCTCCTTTTTGTACCTCTTGTAGAATTTGGCTGTGAATCTGTCTGATCCTGGGCTTTTTTGGGTTAGTAGGCTATTAATTACTGCCTCAATTTCAGAACTTGTTATTGGTCCATTCAGAGATTCACCTTTTACTTGGTTTAGTCCTGGGAGGGTGTATGTGTCCAGGAATTTATCCATTTATTCTAGATTTTTTAGTTTATTTGTGTAGAGGTGATTATAGTATTCTCTGATGGTAGTTTATATTTCTGTGGGATCACTGGTGAGACTTCCAATTATGTGGTCAATTTTAGATTAAGTGTGATGTGGTACTTAGAAGAATGTATATTCTGTTGATTTGAGGTGGAGAGTTTTGTAGATGTCTATTAGGTCTGCTAGGTCCAGAGCTGAGTTCAAGTCCTGAATATACTTGTTAAATTTCTGTCTCGTTGATCTGTCTAGTATTGACAGTGGGGCGTTAAAGTCTCCCACTATTATTGTTTGGGAGTCTAAGTCTCTCTGTAGGTCTCTAAGAACTTGCTTTATGAATCTGGGTGCTCCTGTATTGGGTGTATATGTATTTAGGATAGTTAGCTCTTCTTGTTGCATTGTTCCCTTTACCATTATGTAATGCCCTTCTTTGTCTTTTCTGATCTTTGTTGGTTTAAAGTCTGTTTTGTCAAAGACTAGCATTGCAAGCCCTGCTTTTTTTTTTTTTTCTTTCCATTTGCTTGGTAAATATGCCTCCATCCCTTTATTTTGAACCTATGTGTATCTCTGCATGTGAGATGGGTCTCCTGAATACAGCACACTGATGGGCCTTGACTTTTTATCCAATTTTCCAGTCTGTGTGTTTTAATTGGGGGCATTTAGCCTATTTACATTTAAGGTTAATATTGTTATGTTTGAATTTGATCCTGTCATTATGATGCTAGCTGGTTATTTTGCCTGTTAGTTGATGCAGTTTCTTCATAGTGTCAATGGTCTTTATAATTAGGTATGTTTTTGAAGTAGCTAGTACCAAGTTTTCCTTTCCATGTTTAGTGCTTACTTCTGGAGCTCTTGTAAGGCCGACCTGGTGATGAGAAAATCACTCAGCAATTGCTTGTCTGTAAAGGATTTTATTTCTCCTTCACTTATGAAACTTAATTTGGATGGATATTAAATTCTGGTTTGAAAATTATCTTCTTAAAAATGTTGAATATTGGTCCCAACTCTTCTGCCTTGTAGGGTTTCTGCAGAGAGATCCACTGTTAGTCTGATGGGCTCCCCTTTGTGGGTAACTCAAACTTTCTCTCTGGCTGCCCTTACCATTTTGTCCTTCATCTCAACCTAGGTCAATCTGATGATTATGTGTCTTGGGGTTGTTCTTTTCGAGGAGTATCTTTGTGGCATTCTCTATATTTCCTGAATTTGAATGTTGGCCCATCTTGCTAGACTGGGGAAGTTCTACTGGATTATATTCTAAAGAATGTTTTCCAACTTGGTTCCATTTTCTCTATCATTTTCAGGTACACCGATCAAATGTAGGTTTGGTCTTTTCACATAGTCCCATATTTTTTGGAGGCTTTGCTCGTTCGTTTTCTTTTTTTTCTGTTCTCTTCATGCTTTATTTCATTAAGTTGATCTTCAGTCCTTTCTTCTGCTTGATCAATTCAGCTATTGATGCTTGTATGCTTCATGAAGTTCTCATGGTGTGTTTTTCAGCTCCATCAGATCATTTATGTTCTTCTCTAAACTAGTTATTCTAGTTCACAATTTGTCTAACAATTTTTCAAGGTTGTTAGCTTCCTTGCATTGGGTTAGAACATGCTCTTTTAGCTCAGAGGAGTTTGTCATTACCCACCTTCTGAAGCCTACTTCTGTCAATTTGTCAAACTCATTCTCTGTCCAATGTTGTTCCCTTGCTGGTGAAGAGTTGTGATCCTTTGGAAGAGAAGAGGCATTCTGGTATTTGGAATTTTCACCCTTTGTGCAGTGGTTTTTCCTCATCTTCATGGATTAATCTACCTTTGGTCTTTGATGTTGGTGACCTTCAGGTGGGATTTCTGTGTGGATGTCCTTTTCGCTGATGTTCATGCTGTTTCTTTCTGTTAGTTTTCCTTCTAACAGTCAGATCCCTCTGCTGCAGGTCTGCTGAAGTTTGCTGGAGGTCCATTCCAGACCGTTTGCCTGGGTGTCACTAGCAGAGGCTGCAGAACAGCAAAGAGGGGCAGTCACCAGATGCCAGCTAGAGCTGTCCTGTGTGAGGTGTCTGTCAACCCCTGCTGGGAGGTGTCTCCCAGTTAGGAGGCACAGGGGTCAGGGACCCACGTGAAGAGCCAGTCTGTCCCTTAGCAGAGATCAAGCACTGTGCTGGGAGATCAGCTGTTCTCTTCAGAGCCAGTAGGCAGGGATGTTTAAGTCTGCTGAAGCTGCACCCACAGCTGCCCCTTCCCCCAGGTACTCTGTCTCAGGGAGACGGGAATTTTATTTATAAGCCTCTGACTAAGGCTGCTGCCTTTCTTTAAGAGATGCCCTGCCCAGAGAGGAGGAATCTAGAGAGGCAGTCTGGCTACAGAAGGTTTGCTGAGCTGCAGTGGGCTCTGCCTAGGTTGAACTTTCCAGCAGCTTTGTTTACACTGTGAGGGGAAGACCACCTACTCAAGCCTCAGTAATGGTGGATGCCCCTACTCCCACCAAGCTCAAGCATCCCAGATCAACTTCAGACTGCCGTGCTGAGAATTTCAAGCCAGTGGATCTTAGCTTGCTGGGCTCTATAGGGGTGGGATTTGCTGAGCTAGACCACTTGACTCCCTGGCTTCAGCCCCTTTTCCATGTGAGTGAACAGTTTTGTCTCACTGGCATTCCAGGTGCCACTGGGGTATGAAAAAGAAACTCCTGCAGCTAGCTCAGTGTCTGCCCATATGGCCGCCCAGTTTTGTGCTTGAAACCCAGGATGGTGTAGGCACCCGATGGAATCCCCTGGTCTGTGGGTTGCAATGACTATGAGAAAAGCATAGTATCTGGGTTGCAATGCACTGTTCCTCAAGGCACAGTCCTGCACAGCTTCCCTTGGCTGGGGGAGGGAGTTCCTTGACCCATTGTACCTCCCGTGTGAGGTGATGCCCCACCCTGCTTTGGCTTGCCCTCCATGGGCTGCACCCACCCACTGTCTAACCAGTCCCATTGAGATGAATTGGGTACCTCAGTTAGAAATGCCAAAATCGCCCACCTTCTGTGTTGATCTCACTGGGAACTGCAGACCAGAGCTGTTCCTGTTTGGCCACCACAAACATCACTACTAAGTTTTAGAAATGCACTCTAAAACATCTCAGCCCAGACAGCATAAACAATTTAAGGAATCAAAGTGATATTCAGTCTGGGTGGCCTTCAGACAGTTAACTAGAAGAGCCTCCATGAGAAGTTGTCTGATTTTTGCCTCTGTGGTTTAAAAATTTTTTCCATCATGAGGAAGCTGAAAACCACGGGGTTAAGCCATTGGCCTAATTAAAAAACAAATCAGAGAAAAAGAAAGAAAAACCCCAAACTTCTAACTTTGTTTCTCCCTAACTGCTGACTGCTGATATTCCACTTAACCCCTTTAAGATAAGCTTTTAAGTCCTTATAACATGTACGCATCACTAGGAGGGCTGATGCTTTCAAGACTTTTGGATAACTTCCTTAGAATGAGTCTGTGCATTTCATCCTTTATTGACATTGAATTTTTTTGTGGAGAAAGGAGTAGAAGAGATCCTATGAATGTACCCAGTATGGAAAGATTGAGAGGGCCATAGAAGAGGCTAGGATGGAGAGGTCAGTGGTTCTGAGGACAAACTTTGTCC
The DNA here is from genome assembly GCA_963573385.1 of Cacajao melanocephalus. Classification (NCBI taxonomy): domain Eukaryota; kingdom Metazoa; phylum Chordata; class Mammalia; order Primates; family Pitheciidae; genus Cacajao; species Cacajao melanocephalus. Next base: position 150,001 of record CAUYLG010033690.1, read on the forward strand.
TGTTCATAATGCTTTCCAAAGCCAAGATTACCTTAGACTCTTAGCTTTCTGTGCCAATTATACAATTATTCTCTTTTACTTAGATGGTTATCATTACAAAAACAAAAACCTAGCTTTATAATTGTTCTTTGTATATAGTATATTCTACTGATCATTTGGTTATTCTCAGGTTGTTTGAGGAAGGTTGAAATAGGACACTTGGAAGGCTGTCATATATGTGAAAGGAAAGGTGTCATTTAATACGTCCAAACCAAATGAATTCTATTTAATTCCATTCAATTTTATGTGGTTCAATTCAATTCAGTTCAACATTTACTGCATGTTAAGCAAATGCCAGACACTGAACTCTGGTTCTGAATATGTGTGTTAAGCCAAAACAGAATCACTTTTGTGACATGGGTACTGGCACCCAAGCCAGTCACTCCACTGCTAAGGGACAGAAAGTTGTATTTTTAACAATAAATACAGAAGAAAGTTATGGTTATCAACTGAGGGAAAAAATGGATTTCTGAACGGAACTTACATATCTTTGAGTCCAACTGTGACATGCTTCCTGGAGGGTGAGTTCATAATTTCCTGGCTTTTCCTCATCTGACATGCCAGCAGTGGATCAGAGGGCTATTGAGAGAAAAAGTGGGCTGGGACATTTTAGTCAGACCAAGATAATGTGATAAAGGGACATTCAGCCTCAGAGCAAGTATATATTATGGGATATTCCTGAAAATGAGTGTGGATTGATACCTCCATTATAAGTCTCACACTCTTGATTTTAGTGAGCTGCATAAAAGAATGCTCATTATGTTTCAAAAGAGATGCAAGCTTGTGCTGACTTTATGTCAGACTGGGTAAGTAAATGGGCTGGAATCTTAAAATGCATTTCATGGCTTCTCCTGTCATATGGATCCATTGTGTTGCCTGCCTAACACAACAGTGTCTTTGCTTTGGAAAATGATGTTAGCTGGTTCTTGGATCCAGTTAAACTTTGGAAGCCAAGCAAAAGGAACCTGGATCAAGCAGAAGTGACTTTCCTCATCATATACCAAATAGTTTCAACTTTCTTCTCAGGCTGATTCTCGGAAGACAAACACCCTTAAATGCAGAGACATTTGAGGCACAGCCATCTTCATGCAGGAGAGTCGTATGGCTGGGTGGGGATGGATGGCAATTGTGACAAATCTGACTAGTAGGCACTTAAAACTTTGTAGAGAACTGCAAGGTATTTCTCATGCTATGCAGGCAAGATTGTTGGAGGGATTGTCCAGGTTCCTTTCCTAGACATCAAGGCACAGGTGTTCACCCAAGAGAAGCACTTATTGAGTAGCTGCACATCTTTTCCTTCTCCCCAAATATTCTGATATAGAGTGGTGAGCCAGTGAGGTCAGGTTAAATCTTACTTCAGGATATGCCACTGACTACTTTGTGCCTGTAAGGAGGTGGGGTGAGAGGCAAGTGTGAGAAATACGTCAGGTCATAATGCACAAGTGTTTACAGTACGTCCTGCACTCCTTGTAAATTGTGAGGCCTGTTAGTAGTAAGGAAAGTTCAAAGCAAGCATGATGACTGATTTAAGTACCTATTACGCAACATCTTCTAAGTTGAGGTTACCAAAGCAGGCATTTCTTGCTTGTTCTTTAATTAGTCATTTATAGGTTATGTTTATGAAACCCAGAGATAGTGGGAAAGTACCTCACTTTCTACTCATCTCAGATTACAGCTGAGCCAGTAACTGGAATATTTATGAGGGAGAGTCCTGGAGGCAAGGAACCACTGTGAGAATGAGAACCTCTAGCCAACTATTTGCACAATCAAATCAAGTTATTTAGGCACTAACTTGTACCTCTGAGGCTTTTCCTGGTTATTGTTTTTGCCTTCTTCTTCTGGGGATTGCTTCTAGAATAGGAGTAAGGAAAGTATGAGTAAGTAAGACGCACAGCATGTCAGCATCTCTAATCAAAAGATTTGGTGGTAACATATGGAAAAAATGTTTAGCTTCATTGATAATCAAAGGAATGCAAATTAGAATATTGAGATTCCTTCTCCATATCAAAATAGTAAAGAAGGGAAAATGAAAATGCTTAAAGACAAAGAAAGTATGATGAAACAGGCGCACTCATATGTTGCTGGCAGGACTATAAATTGTTACAACTTTTTGGCAAACAATGTGGCAGTGTTTATACCCTTTGATGTGATTATTCAACTTCTGGGAATCTGTACATCCTCAGGGAGTTATATAAAGTAGGTAAAGTTTTAGTCACAGATAAGCTTATTGTAACTTATTTATTGTAGCCAAATATTGGGCACAACCAAAGTGTATGAGAGTGTTGGAATATATTTAAGTTCATTATGGCATATCCACATAATGTGCTACTAGTCAGTCATTAAAAATGTGTTCACAAGGAGCTTTTAATAACATGGGAAAATACTTATGTTGCAATATTAGCTGGAGAATAAAGCATCACAAGCCTTTATATAGAGAGTGAATGTAATCATATTTAAAAATATGTATATGAACACACAGTAAAAAGGAGTGAAGGAAATGCAACTGAATGATAACAATGATTGAGTTTCAGTGGTGGTGCTATGACTGATTTTTTTCCTAATTATTATTTTAACTTTTTCAGTATTTAAAAAATTTTTTCACACTGAGGTATGTACTATTGTTATAACTGGGAAATATTTTATTCAAAACTATTCAGTGAACAGTGGGATTGGGAAGTGAAAATATTGACAAATATGAATTTGGTAGATTATCCAGAGGTTTTATTTAGCTATGTTTTCCTATTTCTCTTTAGGCCTGAGAATTGTTAAGTAAATGTGTTTAATCACAGCTATGTAAGTCTGTATGACTCATTTTACAGATTCTTTCAACTCTGTATGTGGCTCTATTGTAGGCCATATATAAGAGAAGAGAAAAATATTAATAGATATCCTTTATTTAGCACTTACTCTGTGCTGGGAGTTAGGATAAGTACTTGTCATTTATTTTTTTTTTCATTTAATTATCACAAAACTCTTTGCTGTAGCTTATGTTATTACTATACTCATTTTACAGATATGGAAACTGAGGCTTAGAGAAGTTAGATGACAATCTAAAACTACAGCTAGTCAGTTGTAGACTGAGAATTCAAATCTCTGTCTGTCTTAATCATTATATTAGCTACACTTCTTGCTTTCAGTAAATGAATGAATAATAAGACTTATGAAAAATTTCAGGTTGGACACTTTTGCCTGCAAGTTCCAGAAAACTCAATGAAGAGGGGCTTAAGCCATGAGGCCATTATATTATTACTTACCTCTAAGCCTGGAAGTAGGTAATTCCAGGGATGTTTCAGCAGCTCTATAATCCCTGGGGATGGGGTAGAATCCTTGGGATTCTTTTTGCCTTTCCGCAGTTTGAAGATGGCTGCAGAAGAATTAAGTAAGCATCATGTTCTCAAAGGCAAGTGTTCTAAACAGGGAAGAAAGAAATGGGCTTGATTTTTGCAGTGTTTTCTTTTTCTTTCTTTTCTCTTTAACATTGTTTTATTTATTTATTATTTTTATTTTATTTTTAAATTTAAATTTTAAGTTTGGGGGTACAAGTGCAGGTTTGTTATATAGGAAAACTTGTCATGGGGGGTTTATTGTACAGATTATTTTGTCACCCAGGTATTAAGTTGAGTACCCATTAGTTATTTTTCCTGATCCTCTCTCTCCTGCCACCCTATACCCTCTGATAGGTCCAGTGTGTGTTGTTTTCCTCTATATGTCTATGTGTTCTCATCATTTAGCCCCCTCTTGTGAGAACCTGTGTTATTTGGTTTTCTGTTCCTGTATAAGTTTGCTAAGGATAATGGCCTCCAGGTCCATCCATATCCCTGAAAAGGACATGAGCTTGTTCTTTTTCATGGCTGTATTGTATTCCATGGTGTATATGTACCACATTTCCTTTATCCAGTTTGTCCTTGATGGGCATTTATGTTGATTCCATGTCTTTATTATTGTAAATAGTGCTGCAATGAACATACATGTGCATGTGTCTTTATGATAGAATGATTTGTATTCCTCTTGGTATATACCCAGTAATGGGATCGCTGGGTCAAATATTATTCATGTTTTTAGGTCTTTGAGGAATCACCACACTGCCGTCCACAATGGCTGCACTAATTTACACTCCCAGCAACAGTATACAAGCATTACTTTCTCCACGCGACCTCGTCAGCATCTGTTGATTTTGACTTTTCAATAATAGCCATTCTGACTGGTGTGGGATGGTATCTCATTGTGGTTTTAATTTGCATTTCTCTAATTATCAGTGATGTTTAGCTTTTTATATATATGATTCTTGGCTGCATGTATGTCTTCTTTTGAAAAGTGTCTGTTCATGTTATTTGTCCACTTTTTAATAGGGTTGGTTTTTTTCCTTGTAAATCTGTTTAAGTACCTTATAAATGCAGGACATTAGACCTTTGTCAGATTCATTGATTGCAAATATTTTCTCCCACTTTATACATTGTCTGTTCACTCAGTTGATAGTTTCTTTTGCTGTGCAAAAGCTCTTTAGTTTAATTAGATCCCATTTATCAATTTTTGCTTTTGTTGCAATTGCTTTTGGCATCTTCATTATGAAATCTTTGCCCATTCCTATGTTCAGAATGGTATTGCCTAGGTTGTCTTCCAGGGTTTTACATTTAAATCTTTAAATTTAGTTTTGGGTTTAAATTTCATTTTTACTTTTGAGTTTTACATTTAAGTCTTTACTCAATCTTGAGTTAATTTTTGTATATGGTGTAAGGAAGAGGTCCAGTTTCAATCTTCTGCATATGGCTAGCCAGTTATCCCAGCACCAATTATTGAATAGGGAATTCTTTCCCCATTGCTTATTTTTTGTCAGGTTTGTCAAAGATGAGATAGTTGTAGGTGAGTGTCTTCATTTCTGGGTTTTCTATTCTGTTCCATTGGTCTTTGGGTCTGTTTTTCTACCAGTAACATGTTGTTTTCGCTACTGTAGCACTGTAGTATAGTTTGAAGTTAGATAGCATGATGCCTTCAGCTTCATTCTTTTTGGTTAGGATTGCCTTGGCTATTTGGGTACTTTTTTGGTTTCACATAAATTTCAAAATAGTTTCTTTTTTTCTAGTTCTGTGAAGCATATCATTGGTAATTTATTGGGAATAGTGTTGAATCTATAAATTGCTTTGGACAGTATGGCCATTTTAAACAATATTGACTTTTCCTCCCCATAAGCATGGAATGTTTTTTCCTTTGTTTGTACCATCTCTGATTTCTTTGAGCAGTGTTTTATAGTTCTCCTTGTAGAGATCTTCCACCTCCATGGTTAGCTGTATTCCTAGATATTTTATATTTGTTGTGGCAATTGTGAATGGGATTGCATTCTTGATTTTGCTCTTGGCTTGACTGTTCTTGGTGTATGTGAAAGCTAGTTATCTATGTATGTTGATTTTGTATCTTGAGACTTGCTGAAGTTTTTTATTAGCTGAAGGAGCTTTTGGGCCAAGACTATGGGGTTTTCTAGATATAGGATCATATCTTTTGTAAACAGGAATAGTTTGATCTCCTTTCTTCCTTTTTGGATGCCCTTTATTTCTCTCTCATGCCTGATTACTCTGGTAACTCTGCCAACCTTGAGGTTGGGAATCCACTGCCCTCAAGGCAGCGGGGCTGGGGGTGATGTGGTGCTCCTGGGACCCTGGATTACTCTGGCTGGGTCTTCCAATACTATGTTGAATAGGAGTGGTGAGAGAGGGCCTCCTTGTCTGGTACCAGTTTTCAAGCGGAATTCTTCCAGCTTTTGCCCATTCAGTGGGTTTAATCATAGATCACCCTTATTATTTGG